>JAPYZI010002134.1:0-40988 GCA_030523105.1 Ophioninae sp. A BG-2022a | reverse complement strand
TTTTCGACCTCCCCGGCCATCTTTTCCGGAATCTCAAAAATCACGATATTTCAAAAGGTTGTAGGGTGGGCATTTTATATGCTATTGAGGTTCATTTGGAGGGTTTGGAAAAGGTTTTTGCCTAACTTAGACAATGGCGTTGGGTTCGTATCGATATCTCTTATGGTCTCCCCGGAAAGTCCACTTGAAAAATCACTAAAAAAAACGCGAAGGGGTATGTATGGAAAAATTTGCAAAAATCGATGGTCCAACTTTGAAATTCTGCAAAAAATCCAAAAATTATCGGATTTAAATGATTAAAAAAGCATTTTGACGAGAAAATCATAACGAAGAGATTGAGCGTAGGCTGGAGTACCAAATCCCAAAGAGAAAAAAGTTATCGTTGATTAAGCGAAAAAACGTATTTTGCCCAAAAATCGAAAAAAAATTTTGATTTTTAATATTTTTTTTATAGGTCCTTTATGATGTAATTTGATCCCCTGAACCCGAATCTACCATCGATTACCCCTAAAAACCAAAATTTCCATGAAAAAGACGCAAAAAACTTCGAAAAACACGATTTTTTTTGCTGCGTGCAGTGCTTTCGATAAAAATTCAATGATATTCGTAATCAGCTGACAATTTTCGCTCAGATAGACCCTCAAAACTATTTCAGAGATTACAAGCTGTTAACAAAAATCTAAGGAACCAACGTAGCCATTTTAAATTTATTTCTCGTCAGTGAAATCCACCCCTGAAACACTACTAAAAAAAGTCTTTCAAAAAAAAGCACCCATCCAAAAAAAACAAAACATCTTTCTTGAATACCTAAAAAAAAATCGTGAAACAAATCTCAGGGATGTTGAGACGGTAGTAAATTTTTTATCAACATAATTTTTCTTCGCAGCCTGAGTACATACGCCCTTATCGTTCAGTCTTTCTTTCTTCTCGTATTTGATATCCCGGAGAAGAATCTTATTGCCTTGCCAACGGTACATTTTTTTTCTTCTTCTTAGTGCTGAAACGATGAAACTTATCGTTAGCCATTTTTCATTGACGTTTTTCAATATAAGACAGGGGTGGCAGGTTGATTCGGAGGTTTCTCGACGATCCATCGCTTTTCTTTCTCTCCTTTTATTTCTCTCCCACTCGGTTTCTCTTTTCACCCTCGTCGTTTATTGTCGTTCGTATTCCCACTCGTTTCTGTCTCGCCCTCGGTATAATAGGCGAAGCTAACGGATGTGGGTACCCAGGGGTTGAAGGGGGCGGGGGTCGCGGGGGTGAAAGGCCAGGGGGTGAGAGGAAAACGTGTCCCAAGCTTTCCTGGAAATATCGTTGGCCCCTACGGAGAAGCCATTCCCCCGAAGGGGATGAAATCCTCGTCTCTACCGCGTCTGCTGTTCGTTCGACCCCCGGCCCCCGCCCCCTCAGCGTTGCACCCTGGTGGGTGCACTATTTTCCTTTCCCTCGTGCCCTCGAAGACTTCCACCCCCTATCGGGTTTTCCACGATCTCACCCACAAGCCCGACACTATCACGCCCTCTTTTCAACCCCCCGGGAGTGACAGGGGCTAAGAGGGACCTTTCCCCTTGCCCTTTGCCGACCAAGGGTCCAAAAGCTCCACCGAAAGAAAACTGACCTCCCGTTATTTCTCATTATCATTCGACGAGTGTCTCGACGAACCTCCACGCCCCTTGGCCACTTGATGAACTTTTTCTTTTTTTTCCCTCCCGCTTGCCAAACAAAAAGTTCCATCCCCCAACGACTCCGGAGGGAATAAGCTACCACCATTGTTCCGAGAAACTTCGGATTTTATGATTTTATTCGCCACGTGTCGTATACAGCCGGCTTGTAATTATTTTATACGTTGAATTCGCATTTTTTCAATTTTTTGTTGAAATAACTATTACGGGAGCAGTGGTTTTAAAAAAAGATTTTTTTCTTCCCCCGATTGGGCCCAAACGTCACTTATTTATGGCAGATATTGGAGGACTATTTTTATATAAAATGAAATAAAAGTTTATCGTTGACAATTTTTGTGCAGTTTTGGGACCAACATTTTTTAATTATTTATCCATGTAACGAAGTATATTTCTAAATATAAAAAATAAATATCTTTTTATTTTTGCAAATTAGATTCGAAATATTTACAATTTTGTACATTTTTAAATATATATCGTTTATCAAAAATGTGAGTATGAAAAAATATACTTAAACGTTCATATAGTTATGAATTTTTAAAAACAAATTAGAATAAAGTTTTCGAACGATACGTTATTTGTTACTAATTATTTATTCGTTGTTAGAATCGTATTGAATAAAATCATAATCAACAATTTATGCTAATATTTTTAATTTATAAATATAAAAATGAAACGTCACTGTGGGTCAACTATTTCGATAAGGGACTATCTAATATACGATGCCTCTTCTCAACGACCCTTACCAAGGGCCTGACGTTTGCACTTTTTTTATTATTCTTGTCCCTCCTTGTATTAGCCAAAGGCTGACCTAAGGGAGCGGAGCAAAAACCGAGGGCACTTTCTTTTCCAATCGCGACGTCATTACCGAAGGGTTTTTTTTATTTCATCCCGTCAGTGTCAGATGTTTTTCACGTTCGGGAATCCCACGAGTCATCCGAAAAGAGAATTCGATCGTTAATCAGAAAATACACTTCCAGTGTGACGATCATTAGTCATCGGTGGGTACAATTGAGGCGTGAAACCCGATTGGATTACATCTGTAGATGTCCGTGTACATTAATAATTTTCTAAATGCCCATTTATTAATGGGCTTCTATACAGCATTTTGAAATATTACATATTTCATATAAGGAAAATATAGAATTTTTCATTTACATTTCGGCGTTTGCAGATTGCAATTAATCTAGTACAAAATTATGATAAAAGCTACTGATTATAATTAACGTTCTAATTAAAATTAAATTACTAATTACACAATTAACCTTTGAATCATAATTAATTTCCAATTCCTAGTGAAATATTTTAATAATAATGAAGCTCCAATTACAATAATTAACCTTCTATTTCTAAATAAGTCTTCCCATACAAATAAAGCTCTTAATTATAATTAAATGTAATTACCGAAACAAATCTCTCAATTACACCCATCAGCCTCATAATTACACGTCTCAACAATAATTGAGTATCTAATTATAATAATTAAGCTCTAATTCAAATAATTAAGCTTCCATTTATAAATAAAGCTCCCCATAATAATTAAGCTTCTAATTATCACGAAAGTACTTAATTACAAGTAAACGTGATTACAGAGACAAACCTCTAAATTACACCCATCAGCCTAAATAATAATTGCAGTCCATTGGAGGCTTCCAGCTCGAGTACTCTCGTGAAAGATTCATCCAAATCGATCGAGTAGTTCTCTCGAAAGATACAGACCCTTACAGTTCGAGTTTACACATCGATATACCGAGGTAATCCTCAGGGACGTCCTTACCTCGACAGTACGAACGCTGGGTGTCCGTTGTAAACTCCTGGAGGAGGTCTCTCCCTGATGGAATGCTTCATACCACGGTCCACCTTAGTTCCCACGAGCGCCACCTCACCAGAATGAAACCCTCTTTTGCCACAGCACGTACCATCTTTTTTCCTTTACCTTCGTTTTTTCTCCTCCCTTCTCCTTTATTTGGTTCCACTGGCCTCTATATAGTGGACGTTGAAAATATTGAAAGAAAACTGTTCTCCATCGCTCCACTTTAACCTCGTTTTAACCCCCCCTCCCCCCCTCTTGCTCTCGAAATCGTTCCTGTAAGTGCACTTGCGAGGGGAGCTTTTCTACAGCACGATCGAGACCATATTTTCGTGCTGTAGCTACGTACGCGCGGAGGAAAGCCGAGCTATTGCTCAAGTACCGCGATTCTCCTCCCGGGCTCCACTCAACTATCGATGATCCACGCAATGGCTCCACCGCACGATCTTCTTTCACGTCCTTACGGGCAACTCCGATCGAGAATGAATCCCGCGTACTTTCCACTGAACTGCGCCACTTTTCAAATCCCCTCCAGCCATTTTCCACTCCAATTGCCGGTGTAAGAGGGCACAGGGAAAGTGGTGAAATCTGCTAGATGGAGAACTCCATTTTAATCGAATTTTCTTCAGGATGATTGGAAGGAAATTGGTCAGTGATTCCTGATAGAACTGATACCTGAGCGGTCAACCATCCAAGTATTGAGCCTAGTTATTTTTTAAAAGGCACGTTTTTAAATGAGAGTGCACTTTGTATTTCGTGTGATCATCAATTTCTTATCAGTGATTGATAAACTGTCAACTTAATTTTTTAAAATTAATTTGAATTAATTAAAAAAAAAAGTTCAAAAAACCAAACAAAAAAAAAGTTTAAAAAATAAAATTTGAATTAATTATTAATTAATTCAAATAAAAAATAATAATGAATTATTATTTAGTCTCTGAAATTCCTACCATAAATCATCTCCTTGCGTTCCCCAATTTCTGATTCTTCAAATTTTATTCGACAGAGACCTACGGTCCTTGATATTCGAATGGAGCCAACTCGAACCCAAACGTTTTTGCTTCCGGAGGCTACAACAATTTCTACGACTTAACGATACTCGTCCCGAAGTACTCGCAACGTGACCTGACCCCCGTAAAAAAAAGATCACATTTTTTTCGCACCCGCTGTCTCTTACGAAAGCAATAAATTTTTCGCATCAAACTATGTTCACGTATGTGTACGTGTGTGGGTGTTTCGAAGTCTGAACCATTTGGGAGGAGTGTCCGAGCGATCGCTACTCCGGGAGTCTAGACGTACGCTCCACTTCAATTTCGTACTAGAACGCCCCCACTTTCATCCCTTAAGTCTCTTTCCCTCTCCGTCTCTCAGCGTCGCTATATGAGCCTGTCGTATATTGAGGGAACCTCTCGACCGGCTCATAAACGTAAGATGCACTCTTGCCTCGCTGCAACCCTCGTAATTTTACGACGTATATGGGGCGTACCAGCTCATCCCTTTACGACGAGACAGCAAAAATGGAAAGGATGATAGTTTAGAGAAGGGGGGAGGGTCTAAGGAACCTTTCAAAATTTCGTCCATCGAAGTGAAAGTTATTTTATAAATATTTAAGGTGCCGTGATGAGATCACTGCGTTTCGGCTGGTCATAGCACCTCAAATGGCAAGTTTGACCGAGGATATTACTGAGATGGGTGACCGTTTGGCGATAGTGGTTGGTGGATCTTCAAGGAGATCAAAGCCTTGACGAATTGGCTCTGGAATCGTGACCGAAAGTGCATTATTACAGGAGGAATCATTAGTTGCCCTGTGCCCTCATGAAAATAAAATTAATCGTATATTTTTGAAAATCGAGAGACTGTTGGGGGAGGTTTCAAAGCATTGAAAAATAATGAAGAAATTGAGATTGGGCACAAATACAGGTGTGGCCTGAAGGTTAATTCTTGGAAAAATGATAGGTGATAGTAAAAACGTTCGATATGGGTCAAGTTGGAAGGTGTACGTGCCTGAATTTATCGACGAAACAATTGTATCGAAAGATTCGAGGGGGAAAGTGGCAATTAAGATTGAGACGAATCGGAGTGGATCGGCACACCTATATATGACTCGATGAGGAAAACGTTGGCTCTATCGATGAGCAGTTAGTAGGATGTTAGGGTAGTTGACAAGAGGGACGATTCACCCAGTCAATTACCGTCTTAGGCACGTGTGCGCATGCGCTCTCGATCAGTATGGCGAACTTCTCTTCGAGAGGGGCAGAGGGGGCCATAATTGGCCATGGATTACCCCCAGGCCACCAAATCAGTTAATGTCACCCTCGTGGATGACGAGGCACGTACCGAGCTAATCCCCGCGAACGATCTGCTCGTTGGGATACCGTTAATCGCAGGAGAAAACGGCGGAGGGGACCTCCGAAGCAAAGGACAAGGGGAATATCGAAGAAGGGAGGAGCCACCGAGATTGATTCGGTTAATTTTAATATTTATATGAAAAAACATCCCCGAAGCAATTTTCAAAATGCCAAATTGAAACTGAATTGAAACAGTACGAAACAAAGTCCTAAATGTGTATGGTGATCGCGATAAGCTGATATAACTCGCTTTTCAGGGTTTAATACCCCTTTGTTTTTTTATTATCGAAAAGCAAATTTTCCGACGTATCGGAACGTGCCATTTTATCATTGTTTTTTTCAGAATTGGTGAACCAATTTGGATTTTGGAAATCACTTGTGTATTATTATTGAATAATAATGTTTTAATAGTTAAAAATAATATTATCATGAATAATAACGAATTTATGTAGAAAAATAATTCATCATTTTTTCATGATTATATTGTTACAATGAATAATAATATTCAACGATAAAATATAATATAATATTCTTATCGCAACTTTGATCTCCAAGCTGGGCCTTGGGGCCATTCAGCTTGATCTGGAACTGATTAAACTTACACAGCAATTACGATCAAAAGTTGTACCCTTGTGGGGGTAATAATTTGTATTAATAATTGTTATTGATTATTAATAATAATGAATTATTATTATCATTAATAATTCAAATAATCAGAATTATTAATAAATTATTTTTATTTGTTTCCAATAATTAAAATTATGAGTATAAAAAAAATAACAATTATTATTATTAAGCATTAAAGTAATTAGTAGAAAAATACGTTGTTTCACTTATCCAGCAACCTGAAGAACATTTTCCCGAGCTGCAAACCCATTACATTTTTGTTACTCATCACAAGAAACCGCTGCAAATTATTTTCCCTATTTACCCAAATTCCTTTCAACCAGACGCGAAAAATTTCAGGATTTTCCTCCACCTTTCAAACCGACAAAAATCCTTCAAAAATAACGGTTTTAATATAATTGTTCACAAGGAAACTCTCCTCCCGTCCCTCCGCTAAAAATAAAAATGAAAATTTAATCCATGCAAAAAAAGCTCCCCCCTCCCCCTTAACGTTCTTCGCCCCCTTCGCGCGAAAACTCTTCGACGTCGAATGTCGTTATCGACGTTGTTTTCCTTTTTTAAATTTTTTGTTGTTTCTTTTGGCTCCTCTCTCGGAGGTTTTTTCGTACCGACATATTTTCCACGATTTACCTAAATCGTCCGCGTTCTTCGAGCACACACGCACGGGAGAACGATACTTTCCCCGAGACTCGCATAATTGGGCCTTCGTCGTAATTACGCTTAGCTCGCGGACGCACAACCGTGAGCGCGTTAAAACCACCGCAGCTTCCACTTCTCCTTCCGGTATAATATTTCACGAGTAACCACCCCTCTTCTCCCCCCCACCCCCCTTCCCTCGAATCCTCTCTCACCCCCTGGGGGTCTATAATCCCTCCTGCTCCTGGCTACGTATCCTGCTCTTCCTCCACGCACGATGAGACTCTGCATATATGCATATATATATTTTATATTATATTACCAATATATATACATATATATATGTATTTAGAATATCGAGTGATTCACAAATGCACGTATTTTTTTTTTATATCGTATTGCAAAAATTTGGCAAGATCAAAGGGTTAAAATTAATTCGTTATAATTAAATTAAATTAATCTGAATTAATTAAAAATATTATCTTATTGTAAAAATTGAGCATTCGTTTTCCTCGAATCATTTTCTTTCCTCGGACTTTATGGAATAGACACTTATGGGGACTCGAAAAGTGGGACGCGAAAATTTAACAAAATCGTTTGGAAAAAAAATCGATGAGTGGAAACAAAAATTGTTTGTTTTTTATAAATTGAAAATTAAATAAAAAATACTCGAGCTGGTTTTTTAAATTATTGATTTATTTGATTTAACATACATATTGTTATTTCGTTAATTAATTGAAAATAATTATAATAATTGGTTAATTTAATCGATTGACATTCAGTCAATGATTCGATTGATCGGATCATCATTAAATTAATGAGTAGCGAAGCAAGTGTTCATTTTTTATTTTTATCGAAAAGTACATGTGTAAAAAAATCAATTTTTTTTAAAGACTGATTAAGATAATTTTTCTTTGTACAATTAATTCGTCGATACATCCAAAAATAATATATTTTTTTAACAAAGCAGGTCTTCGTTGTTGTTTTTTACTGATAAAGACAATTTTCAAAAAAATCTATTTGCCAATATATTTAAACAAATGCATTCTGCTTGAAATGATTCGTTTTTTGGGCTCGCAAAGAAATTCATGGTTGTTGTGAATCAGCCTGTATACATTCACGGGAGAAAAATCGATTTTTCTCAATCCTCGCGCACGGATTCAAATGACCGTATTTATCTCCGCGGCGAGCCGCGGGTACGAACTGTATATATATACCTGTAATACACGTTGTATCCGCGAGTCGAGAAAAATATCGAGAATAGGCGTGTCACGAGGTGCGTAATATCCTAAGTTATATGCCCGCGGATTCTCAAATGGACGAGCTTGGGAACGAGCTCTTTAAACCGATGCGGCTGATGCGTGCGCCTATATATTTTCACGGATAATTTTCGTCGAAGCGCAGAGAATGTTGCTTCTGCAAAAACCCTCCGGGTTCGTGGAAAATTACGATCGGGCTTATTGAGACACTTTACAAGTCCCTTCCGGGTACGAATCTTTTTTTTTGTTTTTTTTTTTTTTTTTTCAAGAGCTGGGAATTTTTGCATTTTCGGTAACCCGTAAAAATTCGACTTGGTCGAAAATACGAGTCGTATAGTTTTTTTTTACTTTTTTTTTAAATTTACCACACATTTTTGGGGAGATTCGAATCGTAAAGTTTGATTTTTATGACGATGGAAAATTATATACTTTTGGGGGGACGAATATGGAATTATTCAATCATTTATCTCAGTTTATTTTGATTTAATTATTTATTTTTATTTATATTCATTTTTATCTCGATTTATCACATCACGTACGTTTCATCAATCAAACCAAAATTAACGCAACTAAATATAATATTATTCGATCCATTTTTTAATTTTATTATTCTCCAAGGATATTTTGAATGTCTTTGAAATTTTGTCTGTTTTTAGGTCTGCCTCGTATTTTTTAATCAATTAAAAATATGAAGCAATGTTCTCGAGACTGAAAAGGAATTAAATCGATTACGAAATAAATAAAGTTAAATCTGATAATGACAAAATTGTCATTATCAAACCAAAACAAAATCGGTACTCTGCAAGAATGAATGAAAATTCTCATTGAATCAATTAAATAGAATTTTCTGCAATAAAAAATCTTTAGATTTATGTATTAATTAAAATTCCAATAAAAATGTCATTTCATAAATTAAATAGTAATTGTTGGAATGTCAATATAAATTATATATGAGGAAAAATTATGCATGGAAAAAATGTCGTCTTGATACGCGACGTACCACGTACTTCGGTCCCCTAGAAAAAAAACACAGTCTTTAATTTATTGATCTGTGGGTGTATAAATGAGACAGGTACGATCAAAACTATAAAACAGGGCTGTAAAAACCAATGAACCGAGTCCTTCATTAAAATTAATCGTCTCTACCCTCTCGATCATTACAAGGACGCAAAACTTCATTTTTTATTCTTTCTAAATCCAGATAATTTAATATACGGCGCGCCTGCGAAAAGACAAGATGAAAACTGAAAACTAGAAATATGAATTTATGAACAGTATCAGAACTCGTTGAATTGTTGCTATTTTTCAAAAATATTTTCTGCAAATCAAGTTTCGAACAAAAGCTACTTAACAAAAAGAAACTACAACACTACTCAATAAAAAACACAATTTGGGGAAATTTTTTCCCTGAAGACCTATCAATAACTTTTTTAGAAATTTCACTTTTTTTATGAAAAAAAGAAAATTATCAGAATTGTATCAAAATGCTTGATCAATTATTGTTAAAAAATGAAATAAAAGAATATTTATTTATGAAATAAATTTATTTGTACGAATTTAATTGAAGTATTAATTTATTATTTATAAATCTAAATTCAATTATTTATTTATAAATAATTATTCATAAAATAATGCTACTTAAAAAAGTTAATGAATTTTTATTAATTTGTCAAGTGCACGATAAATCATTTTTCATGTGGCGATTCTTGCCACGTTATTTCGAGATACTTGACGAAGAGGGATGTTCCCTAATCTGTTTTCAGATCGGCAGTGACGGCGGTCGCTTGGCATCCTCACGGAACCTTCTTGGCATCGGTGGATCGCGTAAAGATCGCGACCGTTTGGGGTGACCATGTTTGAAAGGACGAGTGATCGTATCGAGCGAAAGAAAAGCACAAAACCGTTTCGAAACTTCCGATGATCGAGTTCAAAATTTTCTTCGTCTTTGGGTCACCCTCATCGATCGTGACGGTCACTGTATCGTCCACGATTTTTCCGAGATCGAAAAATACTCTTCGTCATCGCGAATACTCGAACGTTCCTCGATACGATTTTACCGAATTTCGGTTAAGAATTGAAGAAAAAAGAAACAAAAAATACGAACGAATCGATGCGCTTTATGAGCAACAGTCTCGAATTTCAATTAAGGAGTTTCACACGTCTGGACGCTCGAAAAAAGTTTTTTTTCTTTTCAGCATTTTTATGTTTTTAATTTTTTTTTCATTTGAAAATAATAACGAAGCTGTCAAAACGAGGGTTGGAGATTATGTTTTCCATATAGTGAGTACTCAAATAAATTTTTTCACAAAAAAATACAAGATGTCCACCTCTGTTTTCATGAGCGTCGTTTTTTTAAAAAAAAAAAATAAATTCTCTACTTTTCTGCACTGAAAAAAATGGACAACCTTAATATATGTAAAATTCAGTCTCTGGTCCTCATTTTGATCGCTTCCAAATTGATCATTTAAAAAAAATCAATTTTGAATAATTAAAAAAAATGTTGATATTAAAAAAAGAAAAATTATGTGACATAAAAAATAGAAAGAACAAATTGAAAAACAGCTTTGAATCGGTAAAAATTTAATTTCTAGAAAAATGAAATACAAAACATTAATTGATTATTTTCAAAAAAAAAAATCTCAAAAAACGCCGTTTCCTCACGACCATCCAAAGGTACGTAGGCCCTGAAAAAATGACGTCATCGAACAAATTAATAATAATAAAGTTTATATATTGCAAAAAAGGCGAATCAAATGAAAGAAAAACAAAAAATATCGAGAAAAAAGTTTATATCTATTGCCCAAAAGTGTTTTTGTAGCAGCGCCATCCAAGCGAAATTTTACTCTGGAATGTAAATAATCGAAAATCTTCGAACCGTTAAACAACAATTATCGCATTTTTCTTTCTCGTTTCTTTTTTTTGTTATTTCGAAAAAATGCTCGGTAGTTGCGGACCGTGCATTTTTCGATGGGCTGATCGAATCGTTGAAGACGATATTTTTACGACAACTGCAACGATACAGTAATCCTACGATGTGAAGGAATAAGCACAATAACAATAAAACGTCGAATGGTTGTTTTCAGGTTAAATCGGTGATGAGTACACGGTATTTGGTACGTCTTTGAGAAACTGAAAAACTACGATTACATTTATGTACAGTTTGATAGCAGAGCATTCATGAAACTAGCTGGCATAATTGTATTTCAATTAATCTGCGCGTGAAATGTAAGTGAGGTTAGGATTTTTTACCATGGCCATTTGTTACAAACGCCATGGATTTTTTTTCTTCAGCATATACGTAAATGTCGTTCCAGTAAAAATTGCAATTAGACCTCGGGCACTTTTCATTTCGACCACATGCTCCATTTTTTAAATTTGTATCTTGCCATTAAACGTAATTTAAAAAAATACATTTTATTTGAATTAAATAATTAAATACCATCAATTTTTCGATTCACCCACGAACTCCAATTTTTTTTCGATTTTTCCGTTCAAAATTTTGACAAACAATATTTTTCAAAAACAATGAATGTATTGTTTAATTTTTTGTTAAATAAAGTTGATAAAGAATGATATAACTTTTGGGTTAAAAAAATTTGGGTTTCTTGAATAAAATTTTAGTCCGAGATTCCAAATTTATTTAATTAATTGATAGGATTGCAAAAACAAAATTAATGGAAATAAAATGTATAGCTTACGAAAATATTCAGCATTTTTTCAAATATTTTTTTTTCGAGGTGTCCCGATATTAACCGATTTTTGCTGGAATGGTATAGTTATATTTATATATATTTAGCAATATTAAAGACGACAAGGGACAACATTGGTGGTCGTAATTGATATTAAAAAAGTACATCGCTTGTAAAATCACTGAAAATCGAAGTCATTCGTGACCCTGTACTCCAAAAGAGCTATCGCGTAAAATATTGCCGATTAAAAAAACAGAAGTTTTTAAATGGCTTTTGTGGCATTGTTATAATCGTTATCATTGCGCAGGGAAAAAATCAGCGTTATTTATAAAACGCGATGAAAGAAAAGATCGTATAAAAATTCTTTTATCATGAGTCATCAAAAAGCTTTCACTTCGATCTTCGTACTTCCAAGGTCACGCGAAGCTCAACTCCATCATAATATCCAAAAAAAAATCAAGAACATGCTTCACCTTTTTGTAAAAATTCTCAGAACTCAAAATCGAAAAGAGAAAAGCGATTGAGATCACATCACGAAAATTCTTGTTCCGACCGACAAAATTAAACGACAAAAAGTGTAGAACGTCGATTGAAATTTTAAAGTTAACCTTCACCTGACCTTGAAAGTTACGCTCGAGCTAAAATTGAAAATTTCACCACCTTAAGCCCTCGGAAACGAACAGCTTTTATAGAAAAAATATGTCATTGCGATTTGTAATTTCCGAGATAGCGATGTTTAACTCTTGAAAGAGGACACCCTGTATGTCACGCTCGAAAATGATTGGATTTTCGACCAGGTCGACGGCAACCTGGTCGACGGCGACCTGGTCGACGGCGACTCGGTCGACAGCGACTCGATCGATGGTCAAACTCATTTTCGTTGGTTCGTAGATGTATTTATGAACTTAATCACCGAAAACGTAATGAAGAGTACTCGGTCGCCAGTGTGTAAGCAGGGCTCAGTGATCATCCCGAGTCGCCGAAAACGATTAATTATTTTTTTCTTACCCATGAAAGTCGATGAATCGTCTATAATTTTTTTATTAATGTACGATTAGTCTATAAAAATCATAAACTTTTCGTACTAACGTTACGCAATTTAACAATTACTCCCATCTTCGCGTTTTGTCTTTCTCTTTCTCCTTTTTTTGTTCGTTCTAATGTTGTTGTAACATTATTAACAATTAAACAATCACCCCGGTGAGGACTCACTAATAACAATATGGAATAAAAAATAAAAAGAATTGCATTAATCAGCTTTGAATTTCGAAAAGATGAAACAAAGATATTACAAGGGGGGTGGGGATAATCTACACAACAAATACTACATGTATGATACATTTATTTGTAGTACGTATGCACACCATATTGTTCACAATGTAAATATATAATAAATTTTTTCGTTCTTGTATTTTTTAAAAGCACGTCTCGACTCGTTGTTACTTTTAAAAAGGCATCCCTCTCAGTATTCGCGAAAATCCTCCCGTTCGTGACAAGGACGATATTTTTTATTCAACCAAAGGTAAGTTACTGGCAAATTACTTTTCATTTTTTTTCATATTTTAAAAGAAAATTCTGAACGAACATATTTTTTCGACGATTCGAAAATTTTACCATCGAACGAATTAACAAATAATAATAATAATAACGATATAAATAAAAATAATTGATAAATGATATTTATTTTCAATTTATTATGTTCAATATTTATTAATAACAATATTGATAATAATTAATAAATCATATCCATTTTAAACTTAACAAGTTTAATATTTATTAATATTAATAATTGATAAATAATAATTATTGAAAGCTTATCAAGATTAATATTTATTACATTTATCGATGAGTCGTGCCTTTTTTCAGAACTCTTTATTTTTATCGTTTTCGTGTAATCGACCTCCACCGCTATCACCCTCTTTTTCATCACGACGATTTTCCTACCCCGCTTCGTTCGCAATTTGCCTAGCTCGTAGAACCGTCCCGATTTTCTTCCGCGATGTTATCACGGTTGTCTAGTCACCGAGCTATTTCCAGTTCCGCGTCAACGGAGCACCAGTCATCGCGATGTACGCACAATACGCGTTTCGCGCGTACACGTGAGATTTCTCATTAGTCAACGAGCGATCCATCCTCGTGATTGTCATCGTGGTCGTCCACATCCGAGCGAACGGTTACAGTAGAAATTCCCTCCCGACAACTTTATTCAAAATACAATTTCAAAATTCATAAATAATAAATAACAAACAAGTATAAAATAATAAAAAATAGCTATTTAATGAATAATAAAATTAACTACATAATTGTATTTCTTAATCGAACAAACATTACACTGTTTACATTATTATTTTACCTCAGCAGCTAATTTTTGTATTATTTATTTCCGTATGTAAAAAACTTGTTGCTTAATATTATATATTTGCAATGTATTTTATTATTTTTCTAAATAATATAATAAAAAATATTTTATTTAGAAGAATAAATAAAAAAAACGTAAAAAATAAATATCGTCGAAATCCCTCGACGCAAAGGTCGCCTACATCGATCCGGTTCACGTACGACGCATACGTACGTTGAGTACCAACTGGAAAGCTCACAACTCACCTCGAAGGTGCTTTATTTATTGACAGGATTTCCGAGGCGCGCATTCGAGCGCCTCCCCAAGTGCTACGCTCGCTTCTCAACAATCGAACTTAGGTCTCGACAAATTGACCTTAACACATCGTACGATACATCGGGGAATATCGAGTAGGTTGAGCACCAGTGAATCGTGGAGGGGGTAACGCTTCAAAGCTCGTCAACTTTTCGAGAGTCTCGACTCTACCGACGATGAACGGAGTTCGCAATCCTGACGATTGCCTCGCTGTGCATATACACAAATCCACCCACCCCTGAACACACCCCCGGATAAGTGACAACTTGTACGTTTATGCACTTCCACCAGCGCGCAACGAACGAGAACGACTCCGAAACGAGGAGAAACTCTCGGTGTGTTTTGTCCTATGGTTGGAACGGTCCAAGAACTTTCCCGGAATCGCCTATCCGATTTGACACATGCTGCTTATATACATATGTGCACCCACGTGTATATATGCATATTTAAAGTAATTATGGAGACATTGAATTTCGAGGACTTCGAGTAGACGTTGTGACAAACCGTCCAATATTATATTCCATTAAATGTGGAAATATTCATATCGAACACCTGATAAGTACAAAATGAAATTAAAAAAAAACAAGTCAATAAAAACGAGTACGGAAAGTTTTGAGAAAATTAATTGATCGCTTGATGATCGATTAAAACAGTTAATAAAAAATAGTCCTTAAAATCAAGTAATGGAATTAGCTAACGTAAAAACAATTCTATGCTTTAATGATCAATGAAAAATATAAATAAATAAATTATTCAAAAAAAATATTGTTTCAAACGAATAAATAAAATACTTTTGATTATTAACTAATGGAATTATTATTAATATAAAAACTATCGCATGTATTTAATCGACACTGAAGAAAATTAAACAAACAAATAGAATAAAAAATAATAAATTCAAGCGAATGAAAAATAATTTGTGAAATTGGGCAACGAAGCGAATTCAAGCGGAAACGGGTACGTGCCTGGATGGTCAAAATTGCAACGCGGTAATGAGTTCAAAACCGGTCCTTTTGGAGGATCGTCGACATTGGCAAAGTTTCGCATTATGGTTGATGGCCGATGTCGAGCGGTTGCTCGGGCGATATTCCCAGTTATTCGACAGTTGGAGGACAGTGTACGACAACACGTCAGGCGCGAGCATCAGTTCTCGTGGCAAATTTCCACTGCGAGCAAGATTCCGTAGTGATTGAAATTCTGGAGCGGTGAACGCGACATACACGCTCGTTAACGACATCAAAGTTTCATATTGGCCTCGGTACAACACCCCATACGTATTAGCTCGCCGTTTCAATCGTACGTACATTCTCGTTTCGCAACGCCTCCAGTGACAGCCTGTATTTAATTCACTCGGGCGAACGGACGCTCGCGTTAACATTTCCGAGAGATCTCGGACTGGAATGATACCGTAGGGCCATCAGGACGAGAATGCCTCGAAAGATATATCCTGACGAACGGGATAAAATCCAACGATCCGTCCTTCGAACATTACCTGCAACCCGAGCATTAACTGCAACCCAAACGACTCGTGGATCGTCGAGAATCCGGTTACTTTTTAGAATTGTCAAAAGAACCTACAAAATGGTAGGGTTGTGAAGAACCGAAAGAAACCACTCTGGATAAAAAACCCAAATACAGCGTTATTTTTGGAAAAAACCAAAAAAAGAAAACAACATTATAGGAATCACAAATGAATTTTACGTTACAAAGAACCCTAACAAACCCAAACGAGACTCGCACTATTGAGATTCCAAGAAAACCTAAACACATCCCAAATTATCGAGAAGCCAATTACGTTATCGAGAACCCAAACAAACCCAAACAAAATTTCCATCATCGAGAACCCCAACAAACCCAAACAGAATTTCCATTATTGAAAACCCAAAAAAAACCCAACATTGTAAATAACCCAAACAAACCCAAACAGCTCGACTACGAATGGATCGAACTGGGACGTGGAATATTGGCAAATGGGGAACCTCCACCCTGGTGTAGTATAGAACGCACGTGAATGGGGCTGGAAACGAGACGTGAATAAATTTAACCGTACAACTGCAACTTTTGCGTAACGCATTTTCCAACTTTATGCAAATTTTCTTCCGGACACTTTGAAGCGATGTACGAAACACTGAACGAACAGCCAAGACTTGCCGATGGAAAAACCTCGTGGAGAGTGCTCGTTTTCTCTCACCCCTCTCCCCCATCCCCTTTTGCCTAGTCCTCTCGCTTTCCCCTTCGATCGCTCTCTCTCTCTCTCTCTCTCTTTAGCTCTCTACTTTGACGAAAGTTAAAAGCTTTCAGTCGGCGACACTGCAACTATTAGCATCACGCGTAAACAGATAAGTACTTGAACTAATTTAGCATCGTTCACGACCGTTCTGGTCTCGAAAGAATCCGAGCTTGATTTTCCATCCCATAATTACGTTTCGACGGTAATTCTCGAAGGTCCTGATTAATGTAGCCATACGAATGCATTTTGCAGTATGATACTCGACACGCAACAAACAGTACCATAATAATTATAATTACTGCCATTAATATTAATATTCGGTTTAAATATAAATAATATATAACAATTAACAATCATTAATCCATTTAATTACTCCAATAAAAATCAAAACAATCGAATTCGATTCATCGAAACAATATACATTAATTATAATTTATATATAATAAATATCTATTTTGATTAATTATTAATTGCTGATAATTATTGATTTAGCTATTCTCGAAGATTCATTATCGCCTTTTTCGTAAGATACTTAAAGATCCATGGAGCAAACGATTAGAAAATTCAGCTCGATCGAATAAATAAATAATGAAAGCATAATAATAAAATAATAAATAAACAATGAATAAATAATTGTATATATAATGATGAAAGTAAAGTAATGAAATATATTTTAATAACAATAAAATAATTTAAAAAAAAACAGTATTCAATCACAACGATAAAATAACAAAAAAAATAGTAAAAAATCCACAGTAAAAGAAAGTGGAAAAAAAGCACGCGGTAGGGTGAATCAATGGCTCGTACAGGTCCAACGATTTCGAGGTAAAAGAGGAACGGACGTGCAGATAAAAATGTGGATACATACGGGGACGTGGAACCGGAAGTGAAGCGACGAGGGACACGTTGCGGTTCGTGTTCATCGTCGTCGTGTAATATCGATTGCAAAATAGATTGCAATAAAAGTGGAGATATTTCGTAACGAGTGTACCGATCAGTCGCAATCGACACCGGATATAAAAGAACCCCCCCCTTCTCCCTTCCCCTCTCGCCGGTTACTCCTCGCTCCTCTTCGTTCAACCGCCCTTTTTCCCTCGCCCGATTCGTTGGTCCGGACACAGGAATGGAATAAGTGGCGCGGAGACGAGGCGTGGTTTCAATTAATGTCAGTGAAGTGCCCGGGTGACCCGCTGCCACGGATCGCCAGCTGGTTTCTATTGCCCCGGGCTCGTTCACACGATCCGGTACTCATCAGCCTGCACAATCCCTTCGTCAGTGCCCGCGGTCGACGTTGTTCCACAACCTCGAGAGCTACCGAAAGAGAGACCAAAAAGGGCTCCGGGGAGAGAGAGAGAGGGGCTAAAATGTCAATTCGGTCACCGGGGTGGATTGAAAATTGAAAAATGGGAAAATCCGTGGGCGTGGTCGAATTCAAAATCGAAAAATGTGGACATTCGTTCGCGAGACTGAATTGAAAATTGAATATTGAAAAATGTGGAAATTCGCGAGTGAGCTCCAATCGAAAATTGTAAAATGCGGCGTTCAGTTTCGGCGCGAGGTCGAATTGAAAATTGAAATACGTTGAGATTCGTTCGCAAAGTCGGAATGAAAATCAGTCCGGAAGCCCAAATTGAAGACCGAAGAAAAATATAAAATTCATTCGCGAGTCCAAAAACTGAATTGAAAACGAAAGTGAAGATTTATTCGCAAAGGCGGAATAAAAATCGACGAAGAAATAACGATTACGAGTACTTCGTACCTCAATTCTCTCAGCCTATGAGTTTCATCAAAATACTTCAAAGGCTGTAATCGATAACCGCAAAATTAATAAACCGAGCGTTACGTAAGGACCGCATTTCCAGTTTCACATGGACATTTCCGTTTTGAATTTTGCATCCTCATTACCGAGCTATTCGTATGGTCAATTTTAATTACTAGTTCCAATTAAGCGTGGATGCACTCTAATTAGATTTTCGCTAATTCCGTAGAGCAATATAATTCTCGAGTGTTTCTCACAGGAATTTAAACGAAAAGTCTACCCCTCCCCCTTGTGCGCAAAGAATCAGCTCGTACGAATGGAAGATAATTTCCAGGCTAAAATCGAGGACCCGGATATTCCAAAAAAATAAACTTTATCGTTCCGAAGCCTCGTCCCTTGGACGCCCAACCTTCGCGTCCACCAGCCCCACACTTCAAAAACGGAAAACCAATGCTCTCGATACCCAAAAACCACGAAAAAATATGAAGCCCCTCAGAATCCCTAAACCTCGAAACCCCTTAAGCCCCGGACTTCAATTCCAATCCCTTTAAATTCCAACCCCCAATTCCTCGACGCCCAATCAACATTCCCTGCACCCCGCGACTCGACCACCCCCGACGTCCTCAACCTTCCCGATACCCACACCTGCAACCCGATCCCTCAAATTCCGACCCCCACCCAGCCTACGTCGAAACGCCTCCAACCCCAACTACCCCACACCGCAGCCCCTTCCAACCCCTTAAAACTACCCTCACCTCTGGATCGTAACGCCGTCTCATCTCAAACAAACCCAAACAACCCGTATAACCCAAACAAAGCCAAACTAACAAAAATTAACCCAATCAGCATTCCCCGCACCCCGCGACTGTCTTCAACCACTCCCAACGCTGCCAACCTTCTCGATTCCCACATCCGCACCCCCACCCTCTCGACGTCCAATAATCGTTCCACTCGAGCCCCAACCCCTGAATCCCATCCCCTTCGAACCCCTTAAAACTACCCCCCACCCCTAAATTCCATCGTCTCATCGGTAATCCTCGCTTCGCTACTTCCATCATTCCTCTCGTTTCCTTTCTCTCTCTCTCTCTCTCTCTATCTTTCTCTTTTTCTCTCCTCGGTTAAATCGTATTTTCGTATATCATCACGATGCGGTCGTTTTCAGGATCAGGGAGGACCAGCCCTGCTTCGTGCCCCACATACGCCAACGTCACCCAATAATCCACGTTGGTTTTCCGAAGTACGAAGGAAGGAATAACCGGAAGCCCGGAATGAAAAAGGTCGACGGGACGGAAGAGAGGGACGAAAAAGAAGGAGGGGCGGGAGGAGGGGGTGGAAAAACGAACGAGAAAGAAAGAGAGGGTGGGATATCGATATTGAAACGTAAAAAAGATTCAATCAGTCGCAAAGTTTCTGCGCCAATCAATCACCCGAGCCCTCTCGCTATGGAGAGTGATTCTCGGGTTGGAGCATCCGACCGACCAAACAGTACATTGTATATAGATCCATGGACGCGTGTACGTTTGTACGGGTCTACAACGGTGTGTGGATTGTAGACAAAAGGGCCTATCGGGATACCAATAATCGATGAATTTTGGACCCTTCGCTTCCAATTGCGTTACCATGTGCATATTGAACACTCCTGTGTACGCTCGATACTTGTGCTCGCAATCTTGTTTATTTATATCTCGTTTGGGTACTATAATTATTCCCTGAGATTATCGCCGCTGGTTCGAAAAGTTCGATAATCGTGGCTTTTTTTTATCGTACCGTTTTTTATTCTTTTTGAGAAATTCAGAAGACATTTCTTTTTCAAATTTCGTTGCGTATAAATTTTTAAAAATATTGTGCTATTTTTGAAACTCACGGTTTTTATTTACAACATTTTTTAAAAGTCTGTTTACGCGTAAATTTATCTTGCGTAAAAATATGAAACTCGGTGAGTCAAAGTCCCAGTTGTGTGCAAAATTCTTACCCCGTCGACCCAACACCATCGCTAGAAAAAAAAAAAAAAAAAAAAAACAAAAAATCGCTCTCCCATTTTTGTAAATTCTATAATTTACGAAAATGTATAAATTAGGTTAATTCTATAATTTTCAAAAAAGAATCATACATCAGCCAAACTTCATAATTTCTGAAAAACCATGAATTAGCAAAATTTCATAATCTCTGAAAAATGATAAATTAGCCTAGTTCCATAATATGCTAAAAATCATAAATTAGCCTAATTGAATAATATCTTAAAAATCAGAAATCAGCCAAATTTCGCAATATTCCAAAAATCATAAATCAACCTAATTTCGTAGCTTTCGATAATTCGTAAATTAGCCAAACGTCATAATTTTCCATTTATCGAAACTCATCGTTCAGCCTGATTTCATAATTGCCTAAAAAATAGAAATTCGCCTATTTTCAAAATATTCAAAAAATCATAAATCGGGCTAATTTCGCAACGACGTAGAAAAAGAAAGAAAAAAAAAGGAAAAAAAGATAGAGCGGAGAGGAGCGGTCGGCGCAACGCGAGACGTATGGAGCGATGCTAGTGCGGAGACTGGCATCGGTCCGTCGATAGATGCATAATGTCGGTGGGTCTGGATGGCAGGCAGGTCCGGAGGATCGCAGGGTGCCCGGAGCGTCCGCTTCGAGAAAAGTGGATGGCGGATTCTCGCGCAGCTACGATAACGTACGTCGCGCGCTTTCGGCGCCGAAATGGCCGTGCGACGACGTTATACGGAGCGTATACGCGCGACGATTCGACGCACTGGAGACCGATGGCGCTTGCGGCGGGAGACCTCAGTTGCGGCTCGAGCGTCGTCACAAACTCGAGCTTTTACCGCAAGCTCGTTAACTAATATTCTCCGCGGGACAACGCTTAAAAGCTGTGTCACATTTCCGGTGGTGAAGTGGACGAACGACTAATTCAACAGAAAATACAAACAACGCAAATTCAACATTCGAAAAGCGAAAAATCAAAATTTACAGAATTAAAGAAAAAAAAAAGCAAGATCATCGGGAGATGAGATTTCAAGGTCAATTTTTCCGATCGATATCGTCAAAGATTTTCCCCGATTTGTGAGAAGTGAGGATTTGTGTCTGGAGAAAAAAGAAACAAGAATTTGAAATTTTCGAAGGGACTTTCGGAAAATCGATTTTACCGATCGTCACTGTTTTACAAACGCGATTATTTTTTTTCTCTTTTCGCAAAAAATAAGTGATCGGTAAATGTCCCCGGGATCGCTGGGATTTATAATTTAAAGGAATAATAATAATTTTTCAGGATAATTGAAAGGACGAATAAAATTTTGGAAAAACGAAAAAGTTATAAGTTTTGAGAATTTGGAAAAAAGGATTTTCCCCATCGTCGTATGATCGTGATCGTTGTGGGTGCGCGTGGGCGAGACGCGCCTCGTTAAAAGTGTCGGTGTTTTCTAGTGTCACCGCTGAGCGATACTTTATCATGATCCTTGTGTGATTCGAAAGTCCCGCGCTCGAGGAAACGACGCGTGTGAGATTCGTAAAGGCCCGGTTAGTTTGCGTACGTCGGGGATCTTTCGCCGACAAGAACTAAGGAATCATGAAAAGTACGGCGCGTCGTCGGCACGATCCTCGTTATTCTCATCCCCATCGGCTTTTCCTTCCTCTCGTTCTCGCAGCCATCGCCGGTAAGCGATTTCCCCGTTTCTCTTCCTTTTTCCATTTTTTTGCCAAAATTCCAGTCGCGACGGAATTTTTTCTCTTTTTTTTTCTGGGCCGATAAATTATTAATCGACGAGAAAAATAGTGACGGTGACGGGAAGTGACGAAAATGAACGACGATCGATCGCAGAAAAAATTTTGGAGGAGAAAATGCTGGAGAAAATGACTGGAACGAGGAAAACTCAACTTTTGGAAAAGCTTGGGTTTTTCCGAAATGTTGGTGTGCGAAAATGTACCCTGGAGAACCATTTTCTTGGACTGGAACTGGAGAACCGTTTTCTTGGACTGGAACTGGAGAACAATTTTTTTTCCGGAGCATACTCCTGGAGGACTGTTCGCTCCGAGTGCTGAGAGAAGGATAGTCCTGGAAGACTATTCTTCCCGAGTGCTGGAAGAGGAGGATAAGTTCCAGAGGACCTTTTTTCTTGACCAGTAAAAAAAGATCGTTCCAGAGAACCACTCTTCCGGAGTACCGAACGAGGACAGTCCTGGAAGTCCTCCTGGAATAGGAGAAGTCTTCCAGTCTGCCTGGAGAACAATTTTTCTTCTTCCAGCGAAGAAATTCCTAAATTCCTGGAATTCTTCCTGGGTCCTAAATTCCTGGAATTCTTCTCCAGTAGGTACAAAAAAACTGCTGCCTGGAGAAAAATTCCAGAGAATTGAACGTGCCAGTAGAAATAAAGGAAATGGGTCAGACACGGATAATTTCATCGTTCGTCACTGAATTTCCACTGGGCATCCAATGATCCGTTCCTCTCGTTCGTCGGGCCATGAAAATTTCCCAAGTTTTCCGTGCTTCGGTACAAATTGAATAATTAATCAGCCACGAATTATTTCGTAATTCAATAATCAATTTCAATTCCCAATTCAACATCAGTTGAATCGCATCAGTAGAAAAAGACGCAACTAGGTCAGACTTTTCGAATCCTCGTTCAACGATGGATTTCCACATTGAGGCGAATAATATTCGTCCCTTGTCGAATCGTCGATTATATATTTCCTCGTGAAATTCACGTTTCTGACGATTTTAATGCAGACGGAAGATAAAAATGCCTCTCGCTGGAGAAATTACGAAAAGCTCTCTTCAACCTCATAAAGAACTTTTTATTCTGTTGTTAGTATCCGATCCACCGTCTCTCCATTTCCTCGTAACAACTGAGATTCTTAACGATTTTTATTCGAAAATGAGAACCAAAATTCTCTTCCTCTCTAAAAATGAAAAAAAAGAAAAATATTCTCCAGCTTTGCAGATTATTTTTTTTCTTAAACGATATTATTTTATTTTCGTAGTGTTTTCGTTAATTCGCCGAAATTTTCAGATAATATCCCCTATCAGTAACCAATCTTTGTTTAATTCGCGAGTAATTAAAACCCCCTCCGAATCGTCATCGATAATTGTATCAAGATTAACGATGACAGCTCCGCCATTGAACATGGATTATTCGTCATTCACGTTTCATTTCCGGTTTGAAATAAATTCCAGGAAATCCAACTGGAACTCCAAAAGCGTAAATGGAAATGTGAATGAAGCTGGAAAACATTCCTTTGACGTTGGATTTTTCAGTAGTGGAATGAATTCGGGATATTTTTCACGTACACGCACTCATGAATCCCAGGCATCGACTTATCCATGCGTTGGAAGTAAATTCTGTAACAGAGACGATACGAACCCCAAGAATTCGTTCGAAAAGTTTCTCGCCGCGAGAGGCTCGAGGGCCACATCCGCCGGTGACAGGCTTCACCGAAAACTTTTCGCCGTCTTTGTCACACGACCAAGGACGAAAAGACCCGAAGACCAAAAAGCAAGAACGAGCTTTTTTTTTTGGCCTCGCTAAAACCTCGTTCGAAGTGAATTTTTTTACGATACATTGACCAACGAAGGAAACCCTTCCGCCCTTTTTTCTCGAGACCCTTCAAAACTCGATACGACTTTCGAAACGAACCAAATTCTCCGAGTAGAACAAAAAATGAGACCAAATCGAAAATCCGAAAAAACTGGAAATACGATTCGACGATAACCCTTTTTGAAATTGTGAAATTCCTTGAACTCTATCGTCCCTTTTTTGGAATTTGATAAAATCTCGGAATGTCCGTTTACGAAGTGAAAAAAAAATATCATTCGGTGGAAAATAATTTCGAAAGAATGAGAAAGAATTTTTAAAAATTAATTTCGAAGGATTAATAAAGAAAACTTCTTCGAAAATAAAAAATAATTTTTAAAAATTCAGGAAGAAGATGGTTTGAAAAAAAATATCATTTGTTTGGGTATACCTGATCTTAAGCAAAGAATATACTTTTTCGTTTCAAAAACGGAAAAAATGAATGAACAGAAAAAGTTGAAATGCAATTCGTATTTTTTTCAATTACGAAAACACTCATTTTTTTCACAATCTCCAAAATTTCCTTTAAATATTAATAACTCCCCTTCTAACAAATATTTTGCAACGAAAAAAAAACTGGATATCATCGGTACTACGTATCAATATTATAAAAAATATGGACCTCATAACGGGGATATTCTCGACGAAAAAAATTCTGCAAATCAGGTTGCTTGTTTTTTGAAAGACGAAAAATATTTTTCTCAGCTTTCTCTTTGTTTATTTAAGGGGTAAACTCCGTAAATAAAAAAATAAGGAGATATCCCTCCTCAACTCGTTCTTTTTTTCCACCACCACCACCTCCCCCTGCCCCTCCCCACCACTCGTCCTTCTTTTTCAACCCCTCGTGAACTTTTTTTCCGACGAGATTCCCGATGTTTATCGGACAATGGTCAATCTCGATTCCCGATTGAAGCCAACCGATACACCGTGTCGCCCTCCCATTCTATTTCACCCTCTATTTTCCCTGCTCATTCTTAAGTTTCTCTCTCTCTCTCTCTCTCTCTCTCTCTCTCTCTGTATATCTTTACTGGCCTTTTTGCAGTGATCGGAAAAGTCCGAACAAAATGGTCTCGGCTGGGGCGCAACAGAACGGAATAAAAAACAAAAAGAGAAAAAGAAACAAACGAAAAGAAAAAAAATCAAACGAAAAGAAAAAAAGGGGCAAATCTGTGTTCTCATCTTTTATACATCCCCGAGAGGGTTCGAACCGCCGTTTCTTTTTTTTACTGTTTTTTTTTTTTTTTATTTTTTTATCTCTCCCTCCTATTTTCACTCGGCCGACATCCGATGAACGTAACTCGAGCCGAGCTCCATCGATAACCCTTTCGATCAGCTTGACGTTAATCCAACGCGAAAGAGATCCAAGCAAAAAAAAAAAAAAAAAAAAAAAAAAAAAAAAAAAAAAAAAAAAAAAAAAAAAAAAAAAAAAAAAAAAAAAAAAAAAAAAAAAAAAAAAAAAACGGTTTGTCAACTCATCGACCAGTGCGGGTGCAAAAGTGAAAAAACCGAGATGAAAAACCCTCAAGGACGTGAAAGAAACCCTCAAATTATTATTTTTTTATAAAACCGCGTACACGTTTAAATAAATTTTTTAAAAGATAAAAAAAAAAAACATCACCCTTCGCGAAAAAGAAACACTCAAATGTTTTTTGATAATATTTATCCGGGAAAAAATAAAAGCGACAAAAATATGTATAAAAATAAAACAAAAAATCAAAATAAAATAAATATTCTTTTCTAAAAACAAAACCCACAAAAAAATGAAAAAAAAATATATATCCAAACAAATTTGAAAAATCGCAATTTTCGATCGATATTGTAACGAAACAAAAAAAATAGCTTTAAAAATAATCCGTTGTGAGTTCTCAATCCTACTGTGAGTATTTCGAAAAATCTTATTTTCCGGATAGTTCGCGTCGACGGGGCGCGAATTCGATATAAATTCATCCAATCGGATGGTAGGAGCTGGAAAAAAATTACGATTGTTTTTACAGCCTATAAATCCGGCGTTACGAAGGAAGCAAAAGAGAACGAACGTGTTGGCAAAAAAAAAAAACGGAACGTGAGAATAATATAAACCGTGAATGGTGAGCGTCATCCCCGTAACTCGGCGATCCGAGCGCTTCTCACTCGCCCGTTCGTAAGAGATTTATACACGGGCATAATTAAAATGTCACCAGGACGAATAATGTTGATAGGACGATAAAAAAAAAGAAGGGGAATTTAAGAACGCACTCGTTGTATTTACGGCGTCTGTATTATATTCCGTGAGCCGCTATATTTTGCGCGTAACGGAACGTCGTGGAAGGTTGGCAAAATAAATAAAAAAAAAATTACTAAAAATTTGCGAGCCTTTTTGTTAACAGTCGTTTTAAACTCTTTTGCCTTCGCCTATTTTTATTTTATTGCAATATTCATTAAACCGGGAAAAAAATCATTTTTTTCCAAAGAATTGACTGTTAAAAAAAAGTTACATAATTATTCATTATCTCGTTATTTACTTCACTGGGGTTCAATTATTCATGAAACAACTATCAAGTAAACATCTTATTTCATCCCTCATACAACGATTCCTAGCGAATCCAGCTATAACAATTGCTTCATTTTTATTTCAATTTCAATTGTAACAAAATAACGATTGATTTCATTTTAAAAAATGTCGTTTCCCCTTTATTCAATTTATTTATTTTTCAATTATTCATTGAATGATATATTTTACGAACGACAATTTATAAAATCATTATTTACAAAAATGTCTCGCGTAAGAAAACTCATGAACGACGTTTTCCCGTTTAAAATCCATTTGGCAAATAAATTCGAAAGGAAGTAAATAGTTCCATAACGATAAGTATAACGATGACGCAATTGTAATCAAGCAGTCAATCAATCGAGCGATTCCTCATCCACCCCCCTCCCCTCTTTGGCGCTATCTCTCGTTTCCACGCCCAAAATGTATTCGCAAAGCTCTGAGAGTTCGCTCGGTCGAATTACTCTGCCCTCCGGGCCACCCCGCTGGGGTCCCTCGATCGTTCGAGGAGGTTGCGTCGATTCGCGTGTGCAGCTTCCGGAAATGTCGACAAGGGCCCTCGGAGCACCCTCCACACACACGATAGTTCAAGGTACGATCCAAGTACGGGAAGAGCAGCGAGGAGTTTCGAAGCTGAACCGATGAGTGCGGTCAAGCGAGCCATTATTGAGACATCGTTATCGCGTCTGTATATATACCGGATCCTCTCTCCTCAATGGGGATTATGGTGTATGCACCTGGGAAGTTGGCCCGAAGGAGAGTTTCGCGACCGGGAGCTATCAACTCCACGAGTATTCGTGGCTCGCTCAAAATTTACAAACCGTCCGTGTATTTAGTTGGACGTGTGCGAGAGCTCGAATTTTATAACTTCGGAGGAACGTCCGATCGAAGGTGTTACGAGGACTTTCTCGTACTCCTACCACCAATTTCGTCTTTTTCCTAATTAGTTAAAGCCCTCGTTCATAAATCCAGGATTTTTGGTTGGATTTGGACGTCCCCGTTGTAGAGGAGTTGACAGCTGGTCGGGATTAGTCGTCCAGTTGAGGGCTGGTCGGAGTTGACGGTTGACAACAGGCCTGTTGTCGCTGAAACGACACTCGGTCGGGTGTAGGTAAGTTGGGAGCAGGGCTGTTGTCGCTACGACGACGGCGAGTCAATTTTCGATACGCTGACAGCGAGACGGCGTTGATGAATTTGTGGACCCGTGGTATTTTTGAGAATTGACAGCCAGTTGTAGCAGAGCCGACGGAGAATCGGTTTCGACCGATTTGACAGCGGGTCGAATTCAGAAACTGACGGCTCGTCAAATTCGTTAAAATTCACTGCTCGTCGAATTCTATAAAGCTTAACCTGCGTTCGAATTCATTAAAGTTGGCGAGATGTCAAATTGAATGAAGTTGACAGCGCGACATTTATGACAGAGTTGACAACAATAATTCTCGATTTTGGCAGTCCTCGATCGACCTTATAAAATATATCGATAAATACGATATCAAACGTTTAACATTTAACATTTTTTCAACGTTCGTAAAAACCATTAATTTCACCGAAACACCGAAACATCGAAAACATCAGGGAAATAAGAAAGATCGAAAAATCCATAAATATAAAAAGAAGTAAATAAATATTGAAGAAAAATAAGCAAACGCTAACGTCCCTCCAAAAGGGACGATCAATCCTGTCAAAAAAGGTGATTCGAACCGTCAGTAATATTTGTCGGAGGTCAACCGAGTGGAAAAGTTACATAACAATAAACGTCCGTCCGGTTGAACAACGTTAATTTTGTCGGCTCGATTGTTACCTGGCCGAGAAATACTCGAAACGTAAATACAGCCGGCTGGACGTTTGCCACACGTTCGTTTGTGCCGCGTGATAGCAATTAACGCGGCAATTAGCGGAACCCTCAAAAAATAAAAATCCCCGAATTGTCTCGGAAATACGATTTTTCGCCATATTTTTTGCACACCCCCCATTCCCCCCTCCCCGCCCAGAAACGAATTTTTCTGTTAACAACCTCGACCGCTGGTCATTGTTTTTTTTGTTTTGTTTTTTTTTCAAATTTTTTTTTTTTCGTGCATACGAATGTGCAATACGCTTATGCACATCGGGCTGGGAATAAACCGGCGCACAGATGGAACCGCGAATAAACGCGGACAGCGCAAAGTTGGGGGTGAAAAAAAAAAAACGAACGCCTCATCCGCCCTGGCGAATTAAATATCTCGTGGAGTCGAAATTTCAGCTCGTGTTTCCATGAGAGGAATTATCACTCATTGTGCCAGCATACGATTTTCGGGAAACGTGTTTGCACCGCTCGCCCAACGCTCTTTGTTTTATTCACGGGGAAAAAAACTTCTTTAATCGCGAGGCTTGATTGCTTTCTTTTTTTTTGTTTTTTTTGTTTTTTTTTTTTCATTGCGCTATTTCTCGTGGGGAATGGTCAGAATGGACGGACCCGAGCATCGAATCCAATTTATACTTCGACTTCTTCGAACTCGATGCCGCTTTTATTTTTCGAATTAACTCGGAATACGGAAATTTTATTTCGAAACTTTTGTTTTTATTTAACGTTTGTTTCTTTTTTATTATACTTTTGTATTATTTTGAAATTCATTATCGTCGATCAAATTTGGTTTCGATACTTTTTATATATTTGTTTTTTCTGTGATGATGTTTTTCTGTAAATATGATATAAATTAGCTTATATTTAATTTATTTCGTAATTCATTATCGTCGATTGATTTTTATTAGATTTCATTTCAATTTCATCCCATTCGATTGAGTTATGATTTTATATTGTTTTAAGAACTCATCATTGTTATTATTATTATTATTATTAAATCTTTATCTTGACATTTCTTTATTTCAATTTCATTTTTATTTTATTTTACGAATATCGTTATTAGTGTATGTTCGTGTCAATTGAGTATGAATTATTTTGAGTTTATTAAACTAATAAAAATGACTACGATTTTATCGCAACGTTTTTTTTCCAATATTTCCTTTTTTATAAGACTCATCACAAATTGGAACCGAAAATTCTCGTTGGAAAATTTGATGTTATTAATTTTATCGACGTACTGTAAACATGATTTTTTTTTTCATTTCGTAATCAAAGTTCTCATATCAGGATATTCGAAACGAAATGCAATTAATTCCAACGTTCTGATTAATGTTACTCGTCGAGTTATTGACATTTTACTTTCAGTAGATAAACATGAATTTCATCATGAAAATTCGTGTGTACTTAGTGCCAAATTTTATGTGTTTATCAGAGCCCAAACAGACGGATGCAAAACGAAAATCCGGAATATTAAAATGTTCACATGTTTCTCTTCTCAATTTAATTAAAACAGAATTTTTTATCTTTAAAATATTAACCACCCCCGCCCCTTATCCGCAATATCTAATGTACAATTTATTATTAATCAGAAGCCTTATTTTATCCGATTGATACAAAAGCCAGGAATTTTTATTCGACCAGTTCCACCTCTATTTAATTAACATTTATAACAAGCCCCAACAAACAAACCCAAACAAATAAATCAAATACGTCAAATTTGAGCCACTTTTGCAGTTGCTTCCATGGCGATCCGAAACAAACGAAACCCAAACGAAACCCAAACAAGCCCATCCAAACCTAAAAATAAAACAAATAAATCAGATACGTCAAATTTGAACGAATTTTTGCAACTGTTTTCATCGCGACCTGAAACACAAGTGTTCTTGTTTTGGTATTTAGCATGCGTACGAAGACACGAGGATGTCAACGAAACGTGGAAATAACGTGCTGCGCATATGGAAAGCTGTTGTGTGACATGTTTCCATAAATACGACTTTTGAACCACCCCCCCCCCCCCCCTCCCCCCCAGCTCTTCCCTCATCATCTCCAGTTCTTTCCCACGTTTTCTCTCGAGTCCTGATTATGGACAAGGAAGAGACTGTAAACTGGATTTTCCAGTGACTGGAAGGAAAAATTCGTCGGTTACTCGTGGTCTGTGTTCTTTCGGTTGAACCTCTACCTGGCTTATGGTATTTACCTCGTTTCGTTGCTGGATATTACTGGCTTGTTCCCCTCGCAGAATGAGACAAGAAAATCACCATTGGACCTTGGTAAACCGCATTTTCAAAGGCTCGGTTTCTTTCCCCCTTTCCCTCTCTTTCTCGGTGGCACGAGCATTCTCCACTAGCTGGAGTCTGGTCCTGGAATCCTGGAGAAAATAAATAGCCATCTCTCTCTCATTAGCTCGAATCTTGTTACCTTTCGTCATAATACTCACGACCAACCAGCCAAACCGAAAAATCTTCTTTCCCAACGGGGGATCCAAACTTCCGTAAATCCTCCAGCTTTCCAGCAAATCTCGCGACAAATCCAACTTCCATCGGGAATGCGCCAAGTGGACGATACTGGAAAGGGGATAACGCTTAAATGAGAAACGTTGTCAATTTATTCATTTTGTATCAACGCTAAGTCGAATCAAATGGCAAATTAAAATTGATGAATTTTTAATTGAGGTTTATGAAAATTTGAGCGAAAAATTAATGATTCGTTGGTGGAAAGAAGAGTGTGCTGGAACGAGCAAAGAAATTTTACAACATTCGAAATTTTTGTTATAATTTTCGATAAAAATGACAAAAAATTGAGATAAAAAAATATAAACGTAATTAATACAAATTGAATTATTCAAATAATTCGAAACTGGAAAAGAGGATAATGCTGGAACGAGCTGACAAAAAATATACAATACGATAAATTTTAATTGACTATTATATTATAACAACAATGTAATAGATTTCAAATAAAAACTCAATTCGTTTTCTATAAAAGCGTGATACGCGAATAAAAAAAATTATGAAGCTTTTTTGGCTTCGGCACGACGAAAAAAGGATATCAATCTTGGATGAAGGAAATTTTCGAGGCTTTGATGACGTTCGATCAACGAGGATATTAATTCCAGCTGCGAAAAGCTCGTTCGTCTGATCAATGACGCGTGGACATGAAAAAAAATGGATGGATTTTTCTTTTTTTTTTTTTTTTCTCAAAAAAGTCCAACTTTCGTTCCCTTTTGAAACGAGCGAAACAAAAAGATTAATCAACGCCACAGCGCGTGGTGGAGCAGCTTAAAAAAAAATAACAAGTGTTACATAAAGGGTGATCGCGTGATATTTCAGGCTGCATCGAGTGCCCGATGGAACAACCCCGATCGCAAAAGTGTCAACGTACTTTTAATTGGTGTACAGTGATGTAAATAAACTGATCTGAAAGTGCGACGAGCTTCGTTAGAGTGAACCGAAACGAACAAAAAAAAAAAGAAACATAAAAATAACTAAAAAATAAAAATTGTTTGCTCAATCGTGAATGTTGCGGACACTTTTTATCGTGAAAAATGATCCGACCAAACCCATTGGAAAAAGTGCTCGCCCGTATCCTTCGCGATGAAATCGAAAAAACCAAAAGTATAATTCCGGGCTTTCCCTGGATTCGTGAAAACTTCGATCCGCGCTGAAAAAAAAGAAATTAAACTGAAACCCGATACGACGCCAAAATGGATTTTGATGAGCCTTCAACCGAGAGCCACAATTATTTTTGTCGATTATTTTCTGCAAAAATTGTTGAAAAAATTGTTCTTCCTGATAACTTTAAACAATTATCCTTAATGATAACTTTAATCAATAATTCTTAATGATAACTTTAATAAATGATCCCTGGTATTAACTTTTACAACAAAAATAACCAGTATCAATATCGTGACCTTTCCAAATAAAATTCGTCTTTGAAAAAAAAAAACCTATACCCTTAAACAGTCCAACTTTATTCGAATGTATCCATCCTTCCATCTAAAAAAAAAAAAATCCAAGTTTAACTCTGCGCCTTAATTCGTTAACACGACGTTTCGATTCGAGGCTTTGTTTATCAAAGAGAATTAGTTTCCCGGAGGAGTGTGATAGGATTCTCGGGTGGCCACTTAATATCCGCGCGAATTAAAGTCGAAACAAAAACAAAACAAAAAAAACAAGTGAATAAAGAAGGGACAAGGGTTGGAGGGGCGGAGGGAGGGATAGATAGAAACGACGGTTAGTTTTGTTCGTGACGAGTAAGCTACAGAGATTCCAACGAGTTTTCTGGTTTCTCCCGTTTCTTTTTTTTTTTTTTCACGAACATCCCTCGAAACCCTCGCACACTTCAATCTACGAGGGTAGAAATCTCGACGAGTCGTATTATATTCGTGATAAGAGAGAGAGACCGCGGGGGAGGGGGAGGAAGAGAGGAAGAGAGAAAAGGAGAAAAGGAGAAAAGGAGGGACGAGAGTTGGAAGAATGAAGTAGAATCAGGTCCATGGGAGTAGAGGGAAAAGACGCTGCGTCCGACGCAAAGTTATTCCACTCGGGTCCTTATTATACGAGAATAATGTTGACGCCATTCCGAAGGAAAGGAGGGTAACGAAGAAAGTTACGGTCCGAGAAGAACGCAGCGTCCATTTTCTCCGGGGCCGCAAAGTCAAAGAATACTTCGAGGACGTCGCGATCCGCGTAAAGTATATTACGGGGACATCGCGTTATTTCGAGGACGTCCCATGATACTCCGAACAGGGAATATTCCTCGAAATGACTTTTGTATAAATGGGCCAACGTTTATCCGTAAATCATTTCGAATTTACTCGAGCTTGACTAATGACGATTACGGGGACTCGGGGAGATTGGGGACTGTCCTCGTAGTTTCGAGGCTTCGAAATAACCCGGATATACTCGAGGCGTCCTTCAAACTTTTCAGAACGCACCACCGACTAGGCAAAGTTGGTTCGTTTGTGTGGATTCGTAGATGGATTCTGAGGTGGAGGATACACGATGTAACTATGTAGTACAGTTTCATCCTGGCTAAAACTCCAATTCACAAAAATTCAATGAAAGCTCAACGTTGAGCAAATAATAAAGTTTAATTGTTCGATAAATGTTGACGGAAATGTGAGCCGAAATTAAAACTCGAAATCGTCGGGAAGAGATAAGATAATTGTGCGTGTGTGTGTGTGTTTTTTTTAGCATTTTTTAATTTAATAGATATCAATGTGACGTCAAGATGTCATGATTTTATTTGCTAAAACAGTACGACATTTTTTTTTCGCCGAAGCAACCCTCCTGATAAGAGCTTCAGATGACAACAATTTTTATTGAATTCTCGAGTGGTTTTGACAATACAAATATTACAAAAGTTTCATACTTTTTTTTCGTTTTCAATAAAAGCGCGAAAACAATAAACCTTCGATTGGTTTTTTTTGCAGGAAATCAAGAGACGGAAATCATGAAGAATTGATTTTTTGTTAACTCGTTCAATAAAATACAAAAATGAAACAGCATTAATTTGCCGTCTCATACCCAATGGAAATGTAAAAAAATAAAAGAGCATTGACTTTTTTATTTTTCGTTCAATGAGAACGCGAATATAATACAGCGCTGAACAATTTTTTATTGTTTTTTTTGTTCGTAAAAATTGAAACATAACAGAACATTGATGTTTTGTTTCGTACTGATAAAAAAAAAACAATCAAAGCGTATCATTGTTCCAAATTTTCCAACAAGATAAAAATAATAAAAAACCGAAGAAAAAAAAAATTTCATTCATAAAAATCCAAATAAAAAAGCATTCGGTTAAAAAAAAAGTGTTGTCCAATGAAAATGCAAAAAAAAAAATGATAAAAATACCAAAGCATTAATTTCTGATTTCGTAACCAATAAAAAAGAAAAAATAAATAACAATAATTCCGCATTAATTTTCAATTTCATAATCAATAAAAATGTGACGAAAAAAAGAAACGAATTAAATTAATTGTTTTATTTTTATTGAGGACTCGATAAGGATATAAAAAGAAAAAGAGATAGGATTGATGATTTATTTCGCGTAACGTTCGAAAGCCTCATTAGTGTATTTTGCCAAGTATGCGAGGCGCGGTGTAACTAACCCGTGATAAACACGGCTATTAGGGCCAACCTGGCAAAAGTTCTGACGTGGAAACGTACATAGATAGGTCGGGGGGAGGGTTGGTTGGGATAAGCACGAGTAGGTATACGAGTAAAAGGGAAGGATTTGGAAAGGCGAGGGGCAGCTCGTTCGGTGCACTCGGCCTTAGGATCTCGGCCAAGAGCACTTTTCCGATTTATTCACGCTCTCTTGGCGAAACGTTCCTGTGAGCCTCGCGTTTTCGCAGTTCTCGTCCTCCGGCTTTTCTTCGTCGTCGTCGTCGTCGTCGTCGTCGTCGTCGTCGTCGTTGACGTCGTCGTCGTCGTCCTCGCGGTCCTCAACGTCATCTCGTCGTCGTATCGCCCTGTCCTCCTCTGTTTTCATCCTCCCCCTCCTCCTCCTCCTCCTCTTACTCCTCTGCGTGTGTTCGTTTGCGCCACGAGCCTGGAAACCCAAAGCCGAATGACACGAGTGAACGAACCTCCACTCTGGCTAATTTTCGCCTTCGACGATTCTTCCTTCTCCACTTGGCTGACGAGCTTTTCTTTTCCTCCTTTTCTATCAACGATTTTTCTATTTCTTTTTTTTCCTTTTCTCGTTGGGATCGTTTTTCTCGTTATTCCATTTTCGTAAGGGCTGAGGGAAACTGAAGAAAACCTCGTGACGTATATTCGCGAAACAATATATTTATTTTTCATTTTTATTAACATTTTTTATTGTTTTAATTATAATTTTTTCAGTCGTATTGTGAGAAATCATGATTTAATAGGAATGATAATAATATAGTTTTTTATTACTATTATTGGTTATATAATACGTATTTTTTAAATATTTATTTAATACTTAAGTAATCGAATAAACATTTACTCCGTTTATTTCTAGTCGTAACTGGAGATACCCAGAGTAAATATTCATTAAATTGTTTGATATTACTATACTCGAAGTAATTATTTATTTTCTCCGAAGAAAAAAACGTTTTTATTTTTTACGCGTATAATTAACTCGTACGAAATTCTCGGGCTCCAAGTAAGAAAGAAAAAGAAAGGAATTCTTGCATCTCCGACGCCATTTTTTTTCCTCTTTTATTTCCGGTTCTTCGTTTCTTTGCCCGGTGGCTCGAAATGAGGTATAAAGCATCGGCGGCGGAGAGGATCGTGAAATCTCCCGGCGGATTATCTTCACCCCTTAATCGCGCTTATTTGCCTCCCGTGCGCGCTCCTTCCCAGGCACACTCTGGTAATCGTCCAGGTCTGGCTTTCGCTCCTTCCTGCTTTCTTTTTTTCCTTTTTTCCTCGATTTTTTTTTTTTCATTTTTTTACATCTTTTTTTTTCATTTTCATTCCTTATCTGGCAATCGAGGGTTACGAGCACGAAAAAGTGCTTCTACAAATTTTATCCTCTTTCGCGAAGAAGGAAAAGATTGCCGATGAGGGAACCCTGATAGCTGTCTTATTCCGTTCTCCCACGAAATTGTCGAATCCCCAACGAGAAAGTCGATATTATTTCTTAAGGGGAGCCACTACACCCTTAATTCATTTTTGCTTGTCCCCCCATCTTATTCGTGTTCAGCTAATTCCACTAATGTCGTTGATTGGAGGTCCACAATTTTATCTCGTTCCAAGGTTTAGAATTGAAGGTCTGAGCCGAAGTTACCGGATTTCGTTATTTCTCGACCTCTTTATGGACGATCGGTAACAAAAAATGCCTCGAAATCGCCCAGATGTGCAAAACGATTTTAACTTTCAGACATTCGATTTTTTTTTACGATTAATTTATATATTTTTTTTAAAGATTTTTATATATATATATATATATATAGGTTTTTTTTATTTAATGCTGAGAGTATAAAAACTATATTTGCAGAATGTAGGCGCTGGTAAGTACGAAAATAAAATATCGAGTTAAAAAATTCTAAAATAATAAAAATCGCGGGATAAATAAATTCTGGTGACATGTTCATAAATAATTGAAGATGCTATTTATGATAACGTATACTGTTTTTTCGTAGCAGTTCTTCATAATTATAATTCATATTTTATATTGATAATTATTATATTAATTACACGTTTAGTTATTTCCTGAATTATTGCATATTTACTATAAATATTACTGATCAGAATTGATTGTAAATATTTATTTAAGACTCAAGTAATTAAATAAATATTTACAATGATTATTTCTAGGACTAACTAGAGCTACTCAGAATAAATATTTATTAAATAATTATATTTAATTAAATATATGATATAATTATTATAATTACATTAATTTATATATTAAAACATACATTATTTTTACAAATATATATTTCTGAAATATAATTTTTTTATTTCGAATTCTCGACTTGATTTTTCGTGTATCCATCTATGTAATAAACTTGTCAGAGTTTTGCTAGAGAAATCGTAACACAAACAGTCAAATCGAAATACGTCGAAGCAGTATCGAAATTCTTTGTTACGAACGAAACGAAATAAAAAATAAAAAAAAAAGGGAAATAAGCCTCGGAACGAAGCTTCGCGAGCACAAAAAAAAAGAAGTGACCGGAATACATCCCCCAGTGACTCGTCGAACCCCCTGGAGAGAGGGGTCACAAAATCCGTCCCGATGACCGTAACGATCGAGCAGCAAACTCCGAAAAGCCAAAATCAGCAAAACGTATATCGAAGGTGTTCCTGATAAAAGTATACTTTTTATCGTACATCCCCACTCCTAAATCGAGAACCCAACCCCTCGACGTGACGTGTTTTTACCGACTCGTGCACAATTCACCCCCGACGAGACTCCGACAGTTATACTCGGAACTTTATCAATCTTCAGGAATATTTTATCGTTCGGAAAGAAATACGAGAAGACGAGGGAACGTTTATACCCCTGCTGTGTAACTCGTGTGGTCGAACTAGGCTAAAAGCTCCCTGTGTACCAAAATATGTATCTGGGAGTCTATATAAATTTTATATACTTACGTATATGCATATACACGAAAATGTACAAGCTGGGATAAAAAATGACATTTGTAAAAAAAAACCCCATTTTCCCCTATTTTTATGGGAAATACATTTTTTTTTTCCTTATGGGAAATAAAATAATTTTTACGTAGCATTTTTTAAAATATTTTTCAGTCTGTAATCATCGTGGAACACACGAATCGAGATTTCAGTAATTTCTAATAATTATTTCTAATTTATAAATATAAATTATGAATGATTATTGTAAATTATTATTAAAAATAGTAACTATGATGCATAGTGAAATCCATTGACGATAATAACTATTTATCAATAATTAAAATCCATCGATAACTACTAATAATTTATAAATGTCATTAGAAATTTCTATGCGTCATGTTTTTTCGAGTAAGAGGAATAAGTCAACAGATTTTTTTTACCTTATGAGAAAAAAAGTAAATTTTCTACAAGCTCAATTTCCTCGAAATTTTTTCACATACGTTAGGATCATAAGGTACTCGACTCGAATTTTCGAACAATTTATAAATATAATTATAAATGATACAATTTATATTGGATATTAAATAACTGTTGCTTATCAATATTTCATTTCATTTTAACGACTCATAACAGTCGCTTCAATATTTAATATAAATTCGATAATTCATAATTCCATCTCTGAATCGTTGAAACATTAATCAACCGTTGACATTCAATAATTAATTGTATTATTTAAACCTACAAAACTGGCTGAACCCTTAACAAAAAATGAATCAATTAACAATAACATTTATGAATTCTATGAATGAACAACAACGATTCGAGTTATTATTCCATATAACGAATTAAACCCCCATACACGAACGATAAATTATAAGGTTCCGCAATACGAGCAGGGTGCGAGAAACAAGAATAATAAAAGCATCAAAGCCGAAAGGCGGCGAGGTAAATTCTCTGCTCGGATTTCTACACTCAGTTGGCGAAATTCAGCAAAGTTGCGAAGTAAGCGAAGGATTCGAGTGTCATAATGCTCATAAGCTTTCGTCGATTGGTATCCTCCGGTGAACTTTCTTTCCCCCTTAACACACACCCCCCTCCCTCTCGTATTTCCCATCCTCGTCTTTCGCGAAGCCCAAAAGCAAGTTTCCCATCGTATTTGAAAAGGGGAATTGCCAAGGATTATCATTACTTCCGCTCGGGGTAACTCAGCGAAGAATCCACCCCCTGTGTCAGGGGTGCCGAACGCCGAGCTCTCACCCGCGATAATACCTCGACAGCGTACCTAACATAACCTCGAAAATATCATAATCGAAAAGGGACTGATTTAGGAAGGGTGGACTGACGGGGTTGGGGGGGGGGGGGGGGGAATCGATGGGATCTGGATTGTGATGTAATCCACTTCAATTTGCCGTAACCTATTATGCCCCCTTTGCCGACGACTCGAAGGTAGAAATAAGAAACGAAATTCTACCGTTCTGAGAGGGTTTTGAATAACGGTGGATGTACAGGGTGACGTGGAGAAAAAAAGCTCGGGAAAACGAACATTTTTGAATAAACAGTTTTTTTTTAATGGAAGTGGACACCCTGTATATTGGTAGGGGAAAAACTGGTTGTCGTTTGGCTGATCGTATATATTTGGTTATGTATGAATATTCAATGATCGATTCTTACCACCTCGATTTTTTTTCGTTTCCATTAATTTTCCGTTTGCACGAAAAAGGCAAGTGATTCAATAGTTAAAAATTATAATTTTTTAATTAGATCTTTATTATTACAATAAGATAAATTAAATATCATTTTAAAAATATTTTTATAAATTGTTAAGCTTGTATGAAATATTAAACGGCAGTAATATTTTTTTAGTATTGCATTATATTACTCTAGAATATAAAAATTACAAAAACATACATCTCAAAGTTATTAAAACCTGTATATTTTTCATTGTAAAAAATAATTGATAATTGGTATTAAATAATATTAAATAATGTACCACTTTTCGCACTTGACAATAAAGAAAAAAATGAGATTAACGTTTTATTTTGCACATTTATAAATAAAGAATTACCGATAAGCTTGAAAATGTGCATTGCTTTGCTATTTGATGGCCTTCAACGAGCTTCCAACGCCATCTCTCGTTTCGAACACGATTTTTTTTTCAGCGCTACCCCTCGAGTGGTAAAAAATCTGGTTCTCACTGTTGTATATCCTGAGAAGTGCCTTCAGAGGCAACGCGCCAACGAAAATACATCCCCTTATAGGATCGACCAACACACTCGTGTATCACAGCTCGCAGGGTGTATTAAATAAGAGGGCGTATGAACGTATAAGGGGGCTCCTCTCGGATTCGCGAGGTTTACCCACCACCTTATTACCTTTTTTTGACGGATATTATGGAGATTGAAACGCCGATAGCACGAATCGTCTTTGGGCTCGTACAGGGTAAATACATCTATATATACAAGACCTGATAAGTACCTGGCAGGCAACCCTTATATCCAAACGTAGCCAAAATTCACGAGACGAATAAATACTTCTGCTTCAGATTTTTTTTTCGTTCGTTTCTCTTTCTGGTACGTTGCCATTTGCAACCGCGAGATGTTTAGTTATTCCGGAAGCGAAAATCATTATCACGCGAGCACTCGAAAGTCCTTTTTTTAAATCGATTAACTGCTATTGGAATTTTTCTGATTGCAGTAGGAATTTGTTTTTTTTTTTTTCGACTCGCTTGTAAATGTAGAAATGGTGACGAGAGGAATGTAAATCGTAGACGTGAAGATTGCACTATTGACGTTATTTTATTGTTGTTGTGATGATTGATAAAATGTTTGTAATTTGTGATAACGGCTATTTTTCATTTTCTCATAAATATACACGCGTATACGTATGTGTGTCAAACGATAAGTGCAAAATTAGACTGGGAAAATGCAAAAAAACCTTTCTCAAATATATTTTTAACATTTTTTCCTCGAAATTTCAGGTTTTCGGGGAAATAAATGATATATTCGTGTTCAGGAGACAAAGTTACATCATAACAGACTCATAAAAAAAATATTAAAAATCAAAAAAAATTTTCGATTTTTGGGCAAAATACGTTTTTTCACTAAATCATCGATAACTTTTTTCCCTTTGGGATTTGATACTCCATTTTGCGCTCAATCTCTTCGATATGATTTTCTCTTCAAAATGCTTTTTTAATCATAAAAATCTGATGATTTTTGGATTTTTGGCAGAATTTCAAAGTTGGACCATCGATTTTTGCAAATTTTTCCATACATACCCCTTTGCCTCTTTTTTTGCGATTT
>JAPYZI010002133.1:0-41140 GCA_030523105.1 Ophioninae sp. A BG-2022a | reverse complement strand
ACTCTTAAAAGGGTCTATTTCATCGGAAATTTTATGCTGATTACGAATATCATAAAATTTTTGTCGAAAGCATGGAACGAAGCAAAGAAAAACGTGTTTAAAGGTGTTTTTTACGATTTTTTCATAGAAATTTTGGGTTTTCGGGGAAATGAATGGTAGATTCGTGTTCAGGGGATCAATTTACATCATAAAGGACCTATAAAAAAAATATTAAAAATCAAAAAATTTTTTCGATTTTTGGGCAAAATACATTTGTTCACTAAATCGTCGATAACTTTTTTCCCTTTAGGATTTGGCACTCCACTCTCCGCTCAATCTCTTCGGTATGATTTTCCCTTCAAACTGCTTTTTTAATCATAAAAATCCGATGATTTTTTGATTTTTGGCAGAATTTTAAAGTTGGACCATCGATTTTTGCAAATTTTTCCATACATACCCCTTTGCCTCTTTTTTTACGATTTTTCAAGTGGACTTTCCGGAGAAACTATAAGAGATATCGATACGAATCCAACGCCATTATTTAAGTCAGGCAAAAACCTTTTCCGAACTCACCCAATGAATCCCCATAGCCTAGGAGAAGGTCACCCTACGACCTTTTGAAATTTCGTGATTTTTGAGATTCTGGAAAAGTGGCCAGGGCGAATCGAAAAATTTTTTTTTTCCGTTTTCAACTCTTAAAAGGGTGAATATCATAAAATTTTTGTCGAAAGCATGGAACGAAGCAAAGAAAAACGTGTTTTAAGGTGTTTTTTACGATTTTTTCATAGAAATTTTGGGGTTTTGTGGAAATTAATGATAGATTCGTATTCAGGGGATCAAATTACACCGTAAAGGACCTATTAAAAAAAATATTAAAAAAACAAATTTTTTTTTCGATTTGTGGGCAAAATACGTTTTTTCACTAAATCATCGATAACTTTTTTCCCTCTGGGATTTGGTACTCCACTTTGCGCTCAATCTCTTCGTTATGATTTTCTCTTCAAAATGCTTTTTCAATCATTAATGTCCAGTGATTTTTCGATTTTTGGCAGAATTTCAAAGTTGGACCATCGATTTTTGCAAATATTTCCATACATACAAATAAAAAATCTTTGGAACGTGCTATTCGTAGTCATGATGACTCTGCTCTGTATTTAACAATACACTAAAAACCTTCCAAAAAACCTTTCGAAAATGTTGAATTTAAAAAATGTTTAAACTGGAAAAAGAAAACTGAAATTTCGATATGAATTTTTCGGTTTTTCCATCCCTTACTAATTTTACATATTTGTGTATAATTTTTTAAAACTTTTCCTGAAAGTTTTTACAATAAAAAAAGATGTATAAACAAAGCCTTGTAATCCACTCGCCACCATGTAAATTCCATGTGGATCAACCGAATTGTTGTTGGCACGTAGTTTAACGAGAGAGCGCGTCGTTCTACGAGCGCTCCAATCGAGTACCCGAATCGGAAGCCTTAATTGAACGCTGTACAAGAGAGCAACGTAACTAACAGCCTCGTAACGAAATCCCAATTTTTCCGAACGATATACCAGGCGTGGAAAGAAATTTTGATTCTGCGTATATATTAAAAAAAAAAAACAAAAAAATTTTTAATACAACGCAAGTGAAAAATAAAATTCAAATGAAAAATAAAAAATTATTAAAATCCACTTTTAGAAAAATGACATTAAAAACCTGGAAACGTTTAATGTGGCTGATTGATAGCTCGATAAAACTATGGAAATTACATTCTTCCAATCTTTTTCTCAGTCCAAACCCAAAAAAAAAAAAAATTGTTTGGAAATAATTTTGACAGGTAAAAATATTGACAGGTTTGCTAAAACAAAGAAAAAGACACGTCGATTATTTTCTGACAAAAATAATCGCCAGTTGGCTGAAAAAAAAAAATAAAAATGGAATTTTCCAACAAAAAATAGACGGTTCGCTAAAAAAAAAGGAAACGTCGAAAAGCTATTAATTCAACGGATACTAAAAAATGAAAAAGAGTTCGAAACTCGTATGAACGGCTGGGTTGTTTTATCTCGTTGAAGGTTCGGCGGTTGCCATGATAGGCGCCAATCTGCGATTCGGGATCGGTGCTTCCGGAAACGTAACATCCAACACCACCAAAGTATTTCAATGTCATCCGGGCGGTGTAACGGAAGCAACAATAATATTCAGCCTCGGTGCACTCGGTATGGGAGCAAATATCGTCCTCATGACTCTAATTATCGCGAAACGACAACTCAGAAGGTAACCAATCAAAACGAGACAAATAAAATCCTTTTTTATTTCAAATTCAAATAGTTACATTTTTTTCCATTTTTAATAAACTAAAATCAAATGCTTTTCTGTGTTTCTCATTTATTTAAAAATTCATTACGTTTTTTCAAAATGTTTTCATTAAAACGTCAATTTTTGTAGTCGATAGGTTCAACCTAAATACACGTGTTATAAAAATATTGGGAAAAAACGAACGGAAAAATGAAGCCAAACTGATAACAATTTCGTATGAGGTGCCCAAATACATTTTTTTATTGAAAAAAATGTTATTTTCATTAAATATTGAATCAATTAACAATATTGATTTATTAAATATTGATTCTTATCATTTTTATATAATACGATACGTAATCAATTTTTATTATTATTATCATTATTCTGATTATATAATTATTGACAAAAATAAAAATAACATAGGACGTAAAGATTATTAAGATTTTTTAATAAAAGATGTCATTTTTTATTAAATGCGATTACTATCGTTTTCATATAACATTATATATAAAAAACGATGATTGTTATTATTATTATTATTATTATATAGTTATCGAGAAAAAATAAAAATGAGATAAAATGTAACGATTATTTAGATAAGATAAAGAGTGTAAAAATAATTTTAATAATAATTCGATTGGTTGTAACACGTTTACGTATAATTGACGATGCACCAGTCAGGAGTTTCGTAAATTTTGAACACGTAGGCGAGAGACGTTCAATATCTCAGCCGGAAATAGTGCCAGAGAGGATGATGCAGGGTAATACGTCAAGTGACGGAGTGTGATATATCCTAGACATTACGTCCCAATTAGGTGCCTCATTCCTCAAATGCTGGCTTTTCACGTGAGCTTTCATACTGTCAGTAGATGACACGACACTTGGAACGTCCAATCGGAAGCGGAACCCAGGCAGAACTAGCTGGAGACGAATACGTCGTTCAGACGTACAACCTCGTCTCCCAACCGAGTCAAATCAATTGCCGAAAATCTTTTTATATACTCGATTTCAAAATTATTTATCATTTATTTTATTTTCGAGCAGCAACGTCCGTTCGTTATTTTAAAGTCATTTTAAAGTGCCCTCATCGAACAATTGGAACGAACCGGTCACCGATTTGGTCAGCACTTTTTTTTTTGCTACAATTATTTCTCTAATTGTTTATAGACTTTACCATAACTCCAGTATAATTTCATTTTCTCATTCGACATCCAATAAAAATTTTCTTACTTGTTTAAATATTGAAAGAAACGATGGATCAATATATTAAATATTTCTTAAAAAAAGTACTACGTGCTGATTACGAATTTGATCACATTTTTCACTGTAGCTCAGTTTTTTTTTGTCAGGTAACTTTAGGAATTTTTGTAAATTATTCTATCAATTTTTTAACAACCTTTAGCAATTTTTATAATTTTATACAATAATAATTTGGTTCATAATCATAAATTTTGGTAATGAAAAATTTGAAATTTTCAGGAATTATTTTCTATTTTAATAAAAATTTCAAATTCACGAAATTTTTGGTGTATCTTTGAAATTCACTCCATTTAACATTTTCGAACTAACGAAATTTTTATTAAAATAGAACAAATTCCTGAATATTGCAAATTTTTCGTTAACAATTTTTAAAATTATACTGATATTGAAGTAAAATGTGTGACTAAGAAAACAACATTTTTTAAAATTGAATCTTGATGAAATCGTCTTTCAATATTAGAACTTGGAATTCTAGAAAATCGAAAGAAAAAAAATTCCGGTCGATTCGCCGAAACTTGAGTTCTTATGGATGTATGACCCTCTGTACCGTTTCACTGCAAAGAGATCGTGCACTTTTTATCCGAATCCGCTCAGCCACGTGACACAATTTCTCTAATATAAAAGCTTTCAGAGCCTCCATGAGAGTCTTTACCGTAATAGATCTTACCCAAAAAAAAAAAAAAAAAAAAAAAAAAAAAAAAAAACAAAAAAAAAAAAAAAAAAAAAAAAAAAAAAAAAAAAAAAAAAAAAAAAACACTTTCGTCTTTGGGCCAGAAAACATTATTTTTTCACGATGCATCGATAAACGCATTTGCAAATTTTCGACGAGCAAAAAAAAACCAAATGCACTTATTTCCTTCGCGAGTAAAAATATATATTTTTAACTCAAGTCAATTTTACCCCGATTAATCAAGTGCCACGGGTGTGAAGTAAAAATAAATGAAAAAAAAAATATATATATAAATGGAATCTCAAAACAGATAGATAAAAATTTTGAAAAAACAATATTGAAACATAAAGTGACAATTGTTCAAATGTTGGATTTTTCAATTTTATTACAAGTAATTTATCGGCGTTTCTTCGTCTTCAATATTTCGCTTGTAAAAATATTTCCCTCAAAGATATTATTTTAAAAAAAAACTCAACAAAATCCATGACACTCTTCTATGAATTTATGATTTACTTTGAAACAGCATAAATAGTAAAATTACAAAAAAAAAAAAAAAAACAAAACATTGTTTTATTTTTCCATTCACTTTCCGTTTCCCTCCATATGACGTTGCCTACAACGAGTAATTTTGGTTCGACCGCAAAACGGGAGGTTTCGTCAAGAATTTTGAACTCAAAGATCGTTCGCTTATTTTTATAAAAACAAAAGGTGTAAGTTCGTATTTGAAGTATCGTTAGTTAACTTTTTGTTGAATGATGTTTTCACGGTCGAAGTAACTAAGCGATAAAAAAAAAAAAATATTGCGATCGAACCATGTCCACGTCCCTTTGCCAAGTCTCTTCGTTTAAAACCATCAAACCATAAAAAGCTTTTATTCATACTTCAACGTTTCTCCGAGTCCCTTCACCGAATAAATAATAGAGGAGAGTTTCCGGTCATTGGAGCAAAAGTTTCTAGGTTGCCCATATGAGCTGTACAGGAAAGCAGTTAAAGGATTTCAATGGTTGTTTCGGTACGTCGGTCTTCAGATGGTCTCAGGGGTTACTGTTCCATCAGGCGATGGTCGACTGCGCGAGAGCAGCGATACTATTGCCTCTTGGATCGAGTATATTAAACTGTCAGCCGGTCAACAAGTGTTCCCTCGTCGAGACGGCTTTTCTGCTGTTGGTGACCGTCTCAACGGTCAACATGCTCACGACAGTCTTGAACGACAGTCCGGTGTTTCCGGAGAGCGACGAGGAAGCTGATATAACGGCGCCCTTACTCATGGACTCGCCCCAGGTAACCAAAATTCTATTTTCCATCGAACCACTTTTTCTTCCATTCACTTTCGTACATTTTTATTCCATGATTTTTTGAATTTTTTGTATATTGTTTAAACAAGTTTATTTAACCTTTTTAAACAATAAACATTTAAACAATAACATTTAATGTTTATTTAAACAATAACATTTAATGTTTATTTAAACAATAAACATTAAACAATAAACGTACATTTTTATTCTATGATTTTGTGAAATTTTTGTTTATTGTTTAAAATTGTTTATTTGACGATTTTTACAACGCAATGACTCTTTCCGTTCTTCTTTGCGAGACAATTGATTGAGAGAAAGTGGAATATGGATCACGTGATCCATAATTGAGGGAAAAGTAAAATATCTGTTCCATGTAAAGCCCACCTTATTTGTTTTTAAGTACAAGAGAAACTATGAATGTTGAAGCACGACAAAAATGTTTGTTTAATCATTTATTCAATAATCAGTGTATTGATAATAATTTTGGTTCAGGAAACTATGTTCACTATTAATTATAAGCTTTTTAAAAAAAAAAAAACGTCTTTTGGGCCTTATTCGGACCACTGTTTCTTAATAAGGCCATACCCGTTGTAACTTCGTACAAAAAGAAATAAACAAAATATACGATCTTAAATTTGAAACTTAAATTTTGATAACAACGCGCATAATGCTGATAAACCACTACATATAATTAGAATAAAGATTCACTAAGTAATATTGAACAAAATTTGTTGTTTTCGGAAGGTTTTTGTACGTCGAAATTAAAGAAACGCCTAAGTGCTATATCGCACGCGCCGCCTTACACATCGACTGAAAATTTGTTTGGGTTCGCCGGAGCCCGGCGGTTCCTATGGCAATTGCGGCCGTTCAAAGTTAGACACTCGACGATTCGAACTCAATTCGTGTGACTTTGTAATTTTTGATATTTAAAACGTTGGCTTTATTAGGCACTGGGCCTTCCATGGGTCTTTACTAAAAATTGTTTCACCAAGATTTTTCAAAGTTAAAACCATTTTTACGGTTAAATAAAAGAACCGTCCCCTGCGTCCGTCAATTCTATAAAACTTGATACCTCGTTTGACCAAAAAAATGCAAACGTCTCGAAGAAAAATGGTTTTGAAAATGTAGAGGTTACGCGGATAATCGTAATGACCTTAAAACTAACGTTTCGCGTAAACGACTCGATGCTAAAGCGCCACGACGATCGTATATTGTTAATGGACGTTCGTTGTACGAACGAACGAATCTGTGGTGAGAACGTCCCTTCGTCGGGTGATTGCGGTTTACGTTTTCGCGTGAAGCGGACGTGACCACACACCTATGAAGCATTAGCGGTTGAAAGACTCGAAGCCATAGGTCATTGCAGCGACGAGTGATGAATTTATGGATTTTGCTAAACCGTGTCGCTAATTCGTTTTATACGTTACCTCTGATGATTAAACATTAGCAAACACTTAAATAGGTTTTGTTGTATCGATGAAAAGAGAAACTTCCTGAAGTGTTTCGTGTACTTTTATAATAATAATTACATTTTTGGATCATACGATTTAAGCATTTTCGAGAATCGTTAAAAAATTCGGTTCCCATCGCGGATTCAAAAAACTTCGAAAATTGAAAGAAAATGGAAACCAAACAAACCCAAACAAACTTAGTGAATTGAGAGAAAATGGATTTTGAGAGTAAGTGGAACCCAAACAAACCCAAACAAACATAGAAAATGGAGAGAAAATGGAACCCAAACAAACATAGAAAATTGAGATAAAATGGATTTCGAGAGAAAATGAAAACCAAACAAACCCAAACAAACTTCGAATATTGAGAGAAAATTAATTTTGACAATACGTCAGGTTACGACGATCTTCTGTTTTTAACAACTTCTTAAAACGGGCGGTGCACGTTTCGAAATGCACAAATATCGAACAATATTTTCTCGAAATCGCAAAGAAATATCAAAAAAAAATGTTGATTTCCCACGGATTTCCAAAAATACGTGATGAAATCGTACGATTGCGGTAGCAAAATGTGTGTTTTGAATACGACTGTTGAAACGAATATGGTTTTTCTCAATTTGACATTATCCAGTCAAACTTGATGAAATTCTGAAGAACCGTTTAGGAAATCCGTGGTAAACCATCACACTAATCGACGAACGTGGGAAAGAGAATATACCGCTCCCTCTTAACAACCCCTTAACGTACCCATCCACACGATGAGTTTTCTTTTTTTAATTTAATTTAATTTAATTTATCCCTCGCACCGAATATCGAAAATGTGACAACGCATCGTTGATGACGTCGTTGATACAACGGGAACTGGATATTTGTCTGTTACAGTGCGTTTTATTCGGGACTTTCATGATATGGTTCGCGAGCATAACGATAAATCTCGGGCCGACTTTTTTAAGCGGAGCACTGGCAGCGAACACGGAAAGCGGTCACAACGCACCGAGTTGCCCACTCGTTCACGGGCCTTTTCGTCACTACATACTCAATGTTTTATGGATCGTAATAAACGCCATATGCGTTGCACTGACGCTCTTTCATCTGAGAAAATTGCATCGCGATCTCACGAAAGCGAACGTTGAAGCGGTACGTTTTTTACGCGATCGTCCATTCGCGACCTATTTGCTTCTCGTTCTTCTAATCTGAAATGGCACATGGACGAACCCCATTTATCCATGATAAACGTCAGTTACTCCAACGATGGCCCCGTTTTAGTCCCGCAATTATTTGGCACTCTCAACGGTCGAATACCAGAAAGGATTTTTCGTTGCGTTCGGACGATCCGAACTGGAGCAACCTTCGTAACTGACGTACAAATGGAATACCAATTGTTATACCGTATGAAAAGGATATAAAAACCATTTTCAAAGAACAAAGAATCACGTTGATGGCAATTGGACAGCCAAGTGGACGGAGTCGAATCGATCGAAAGAACTTGGCCGAGCTACCGAGTGCCTTGGATTCCACATTACCGTCATGATCCTCGAACTGCCTATGGGGTCCGTCCAGTGCCGGATCGATTCATATTTTTCGAATCGTTGCATTTTCCACCAATTAACGGTTTTTGTATCCAAAGATTTTTATTTTACGCGCGTACTATTTTTCTTTTCGACAATAAACGAATATTTAATGGCACCCAATTTCGATCAAAGTGAGAGATGAGTTGGTCGGAAATGGGATCAAAAAGATCACCATTTACGTAATCTCATATTTCTAGTGCCATCTGGTGTAACTCGATCGGACTTGTGCAAGATAAGGATGACTAAAGCCATTTGTTCGGAAAATAATGGATTTCTTTTTACTACACCTGATATAATTATTCCATCAAGAACTCCCGAAACTTACGGGAATTTCGACGATTTTTTAATATCTATCCGGTATTAACTCGAGTCACGAAAAGTGGCAGGTACTGATTTCATTGCCAGTTGAAACGATCAACGAAGACCCTAAAACAAACAAACCCAAACAAACCCAAACATACTCAGGATACTCGTAAAGTCGAACCACGAATAATCCTTTTATAGTTGATAATCACGAGCACCGATCTATGGTTTTTTTTTCAACTTTTTCACTTCGTTCACCAACGAAGGTACGAGTCGCCGGGCTGGTGACGACCCTCGTTAACGTGACTGGCGGGCACGGCGCAACAAATGGGGCTGTTGAGGATGGAATTGCCGACGCGAGAAATGGAACAACCCCCAAGGTAAGAATTTTATAACCCTGCGTAATAAACGCTGGCGAAGGTGGCGACAATCCGAAACTATGAAAAATCATCGGAACAATCATCCTTTTACAATCGATAAAACGTTCAATCATCGGGCTAATATTGCGACGGAAAATCGAGAAAGTCTGAACAGTTGCGATACAACAGTGAAAATTAATGGATCAGCATTTCATTATCGAAAAAACAAAAAAAAAAGAAAATCAATTATTTTTCGTAATTTTGAAATTTCTTATTTAGAAATTTGCGACGGAAAATCGAGAAAGTCTGAACAGTTGCGATACAACAGTGAAAATAAATGGATCAGGATTTCATTATCGAAAAAAAACCAAAAAAAAATCAATTATTTTTCGTAATTTTGAAATTTCTTATTTAGAAAATAGAAAACTCGAGAAAAGGGTAAAATCGACATGAAAATTTGAGCTTTCGTACCTTTTCTGATACACTTGCTCTTTCATTGTTTACTCTGCTGGTAACAACTCGGAAAACTCGTCAGCCAAAGCCACGAACTTTCGCCAAGTCTCTTCGTCTCATCTTTTATACGAGACGAGCTAATTACGAATGAATCCCTAGGAGAGTACAAAACTTTCCTCGATTAAAAAAAAAAACAAAAAAAAAAAAAACAAAAAAGGAGAAACTCGTCCAACTGCGCGAATCGTTGCACGCAATTTGCGACGGGAAATAAACATAGCGGAAGAAAAGTTTCAAATGAAACGTCGTTACGGAAGTTCCTCCGCTGTTTCTTCAATGAAATTAACCGGTATATGTACGTTTTTCGAATTCACGAATTTACAGTCGTCATTGAACTCGGAAGTGGAAACAGCTAATCACGAATCTCGATTGTTCCAGCCTCCAGTTTAACGTTCAATGGTAATTCGTAAATTATTAGGCGCGAATAGAATTTACGAAAATTATGAAATTTATGAGATCGTTAATATTGATATAACGGACACCCTGTCGCATCGCTTCGTCCACGTATTAGATTACGCGTCAGCTAGCCAACCGATCGTTACGGATTACCCATCGCGAGCTTCAACGAAACGCAAAATAATTCTACCGCCTGCAGCGGAACAGGTTTTCCAAAGTTTCCTCCATGCCCTCGTGAAAATACGATCCAATAGTGCATCAGGAAAGAGTAGCTATGGATGAAGCTCCGTTAGACTTTCCACGAAAATTCGTAATAGCGAAGTGTTTATTTTAACCTAATTATTCATTTTTATATTTAATAACCGTTATTTTATATAAATGTTCAGAAATGTTAATACAAATGTATATAAATGTTCATTTTAATGTTCAATTACAAACCCGAACAAACAAACCCAAACAAGCGAAAAGGAAAAGCCCCGAAAAAATTATTGGTTGGAATGAAAATTCAAAAACGAAAGAAAAAAAAGCACAAATCAAAACGTATGGAAGTTCTGATTTTTTGAATTTTCATTCCTAAATCCATCGAGATGTCGTTGATTTTTTTCAATATCTAGAAGCCCTAATTTATTCGCGTTTAAACAATCTTTTTTATCTACTGATTTTTTGTTTTCTTTTTTTTTTTTGAGATACCCTTTAATTTTTAAAATTTAAGTATAAAATCCAAATAAATATAATTTTCAACAATTCAATTTAATATCCAAATAATCTATACCCTACGAACTAGTTTTAATTTAATAATAAAAATTTAAGTATAAAACCCAAACAAATATAATTTTCAACAACAATTCAATTCAAAATCCAAATAATCTATATCCCCCCAACTAGGTTTAATTTAATTATAAAAATTTATGTATAAAACCCAAACAAAAATAATTTTCAACAACAATTCAATTTAAAATCCAAATAATCTATATCCTACGAACTAGTTTTAATTTATAAATAAAAATTTAAGTATAAAATCCAAACAAATATAATTTTCAACAACAATTAAATTTAAAATCCAAATAATCTATACCCTACGAACTAGTTTTAATTTAATAATAAAAATTTAAGTATAAAACCCAAACAAATATAATTTTCACCAACAATTAAATTTAAAATCCAAATAACCTATATCCCCCCAACTAAGTTTAATTTAATAATAAAAATTTTAACATAAAATCCAAACAAAAATAATTTTCAACAACAATGAAATTTAAAATCCAAATAACTCGCCTATTTATTTGTACAGAGAACAGGTGCGATCGAGGAACATCGTAAAATGCGAAACTATTTGAGAAGAATGGAAAGGGAGGGTGTACAAAGAGTGAAGATGTTTCTGATAATAACGGCTGCCTACGTTATATTCTGGGGACCGTTGTTCTTCGTGACTTTGGTTCATCATCCAGTGATCGGGAACGCCACGGGTTACGAGGTACAAGTGTTGTTAAATTTCGTATTCGTTAAATAATAACTTTTGCCCTGACCCACCTCTGCTATTTGCCTCTATTTTCAGAGCTCCACGTCAGCGCGAGGGTCCACTTTCCGAAACGTCACAATTGCATTTCAATCCTATCGAAATTATTTGGACGTTGTTGTATCATGGCTATTTAAATATATATCCCGATAAAACGAAACAACGATAAGAATTAATTACTGGAGAGAATAACTAGAGTGCTGAACCATCATCTACGTATCATGAAAATTTCATAATAACCATTTTTAAAATGTACACTGAAAAAAGAAAAAAGAAAAACAAGCGTGTGCTGATGAATTAATTGGTAACTTAATTTCAAACTCAAATCGTTAATCGTTTCGAATCATGATAGAGAGCGACCCAAAATATTTATTCAAATATTATTTATTTAAATTATTTCTTTTTTTATCTTCCAAAACTATTTTTTTATTTAAATATCATTTATTTAAATTATTTCTTTTTTTGTCTTCCAAAACAATTTTTCTCTTTAACTATCGATCTATCGCGTTGGACATTTTAATATTTATTTCTATTTACTTTAACCGTGTCGTTTCTATCTTGGGCACGAGGAAACTGTGGATTACCACGATTAAGAGACGTTATACGTCCGGATTTCCAGTTTCGTATCTTATATTGGCTTGGAAAATTAATCAAAGGAAAATTAATAAAAATTAATGAAAAATTAATTTAAAAAATTAATACAAAAATTATATAAACACGTATCTGTCCCGAGTGCGTAAAATCTGTGTACAACCGGAGCTACGTAACACTCCCGTTTTTATTTTTCTCCGAGACTACCAGACTCGGATTCGAATCCACAACCTCCCATTTTTTTTATTCAACGAAAAGCACGTTAGCGCTGAACCAACGTTATACCAGTTGAAATTTATCACTTTTACAACTACAATGACAAAAAAAAAAGTTCACGATATATTGAAAGATAGCCTAAAAATTTGCTGCCTTGACGAATCTCGATTTTATATTTCTAATTTTATTACAATTCATAGCGTTAATTATGAATTATCATTAATCGTAACTTTATCAATAAAAAATAATGGGCGCCTGTAAATATATTTGTAACCTTTGGGATAACAATAAAATTGATGCTTATAAAAAAATCTAACTCAACGTAAATTAAACATCCACAAAATTAAAAAATGTTTACCTTTTTATTTTTATTTACATATATGTTTGTGTGTACTCGCGTGCGTCTATGCGTTCGTGTGTGTCTGGGTGTATTTAGAGTACATCTCAACTACTGGGATTCGATTCGTTACCGTATTTTAGGTGTAGTAAAAAGAAATCCATTTTTTTTTCCAGTCAGCCAATCACTAACCGAATCAGCCAATCACGAAACGGTCGCGATAGTTTATTACGAAGCCCCATCTTTCTAACGCCATCAAGTGTAATCCGAGCAGAATTTAACAACCCGCGATAAAAAATAAATAAACCCAACCATTGAAAAAATTATCGATTTCTTCTCACTACACCTGATGAAGTTGTCTCTTTTCAACTTTCAAGCGTCTCTTGTCAATCGAAAATGAATAATTTCAAGAATTTGTAAAGAATTTTCGAGATGTTAATATTCAGGAACAAAGTTCGATGCTGAAAACAATTCCGCAGTAATTTCGAGTCAGCTCGACGATGATTTTCATTTTACGTAGGTGGGAGTGAAATTTATTGAAAATATTTGATATAAAATTGAAAAAAATATATTGAAACAATTCTTCTTTAAACGGATCAGTGGGGAATCGGGAATGTGTTTCTTTTTACTACACTCATTGAAAAAGCTTATTTTCAGGGGAACGCGATACGAACGAGTTTCGGAAACAATTTTCAGTTCGAATTTTTCGAGGCCGAAGTACTTGTCGATCAACAGGGGCTAAGTAAAAATACGTAAAAAGGAAGCGATAAAAAAAAATATAATTAAACATTAAAAAACGATATATATATATATACATATATTTATTTTTTTTTTGTTGTAAAAATAAAAACAATCGATTTTCGTATTGGGAATCTAAAAAAAATGGACTTTTTTGAAACTTTGCTTTCGAACTAAAAATTAAGCCGATCCGAGGAGTTGACTCGTCGAAAATACTGTACCGTTGTTTACTCGATGTCGAACTTTTGCTAGGAATTGTTTTCGTCAGCTTTTGTTAAGAGAGATTTAAAAAGAAAAAAGGCTTTTTGTCGGAGACATGAGGTACGCTGACAAATGGAATCCCAGTAGTCGAGGGACACCCTGTATATACCGTATATGCGTATACATGTATACATAAAAAAGGGATAATCTTTCAGGTGACTCTACACATCGCTTATGTACACGCGTTCGTAAACCCCGCCCTCTTTTTGACACTTCACCGGGGCCTTAGGCAAGGTATATCAGATGTTTGCTGCGGTTGTTGCGAGAGCTTAGCGCGATGGATACTTGGCTCGACGACCTCGAGCCCGTTACAAACCGCCCAACCACCTAGATACGAGCCACCTCTGGATCTACCCTCACCACCGGATCCACCATTGATACCGGCAGCTGCTACCTCCTGCGACCTCAGCGACGTCGCTATGCTCAAACCGCCCTTGCCACCGATCACCAAGCATCTTCTTCCGGTATAGTATTTCGAACGAGAAAACGGAAAGAACGGATCACTCGCATCTTGCCACCGTTTTTCTTTTCGTTCCATTTTTGTTTTTTTGTTTTTTTTGTTTTTTTTTTTTTTGTTTTTTTTTAAATCGGAACCGGAATAATAAATCGTTAAAGTATTCATGTCAAATCGAGAATTCCAGAGCAATCAAATTTGACGATTGTGTATTATTTCGTTTTTTTTTTTTTTATTTATTACTGAATTGGAGTATTTTGATAATGGGGAATTATTTTTTTTTTTTTTCATTTATTACTGAATTGGAGTATTTTTATAATGGGGAATTATTATTATTTTTTTCTTAATTTATTACTTACTGTGAGTATTTTGATAATAAGGAATTATTTTGTTTTTTTTTTTCATTTATTACTAAATTGGAGTATTTTTATAATGGGGAATTATTATTATTGTTTTCTTAATTTATTACTTACTGTGAGTATTTTGATAATAAGGAATTATTATTTTTTTTTTTCATTTATTACTAAATTTGAGTATTTTTATAATAAGGAATAATTTTGTTTTTTTTTTTCATTTATTACTAAATTTGAGTATTTTGATAATAGTGAATTATTATTTATTTCCCAGTTGTTACTAAACTTGAGTATTTTTAGAGTAGGGAATTATTATTATTTTTAAAAATGTATTACTAAATTTGAGTATTTTGATAACATTACGGTAACAGACGGTAGAAGATCAACGTAACTTCACGAATATTCAAAATCCATTTTATCTTCGTTTTATCTATCTGTGTAACGATAATATATCAAAATGCTAACTATTTTGTAACCCAACTGGTGATACTTGGACGAATAATTGCACGGGTTCGAAAATAACAGAAAAAAATAAATGTTTTTTTTTGTTGTTGTTTTTCCTCCGCCTGGGACCGACGCAAAGGAGGAGCCAGTTTCGGTTCCGGATCCCTGGAGTATTCTAACACGGCCAAAAAGCATACCGAGCCTCTACGAGCAGAAAATGTCACGAAGGCCTAGTCTCTTACTACCGCCACCACCGGATCTCAACGATTTGCAAATGACTATCAGCCCGACGAGCAGCGATTTGCCTAGTGAATAAATTCGCCGACTCATTTAGATAATATTTATACGATATCATAACTATCATTATTGTATACTGTCATTATTATTGCCACGAAAAAATAAAAAAAAAAAAAAAAAAAAAAAAAAAAAAAAAAAAAAAAAAAAAAAAAAAAAAAAAAAAAAAAAAAAAAAAAAAAAAAAAAAAAAAAAAAAAATTACGATAAGCCATACCGAAACAGCAAAACTTCACACACAGGATATTTTTTTACAAATTTAACTCTCGGATGATAGCGCGACCGTTAATAATGAAAATTTGATCGACGAGCAATTGATTCTTCGAAAATTCCGACCGGACTGGCATGATACCCGAATTCTTTATCCCTGAAAACTAACTAAGGGGAACTACCGGAGATTGATGGAAATTCCACATGGACGATAACAAAAAAATAAGGAAAAACGAAAGAAACGTAACCATTTTTTATTTATATATATATATATATTAGGTGTAGTAAAAAGAAATCCACTATTGCTTTAGTTATCCGTATCGTACCACGCAAACTTTTGCGACAGTTTTGTGATTAGCTGACTCCGGAAAATAATGGCTTTCTTTTTACTATGGCGTAGTAAAAAGAAATCCATTATTTTCCGGATTCAGCTAATCACAAAACTGTCGCAAAAGTTTATCTGGAAAATAATGGATTTCCGTAGTAAAAAGAAATCCATTATAATGGATTTCCGTAGTAAAAAGAAATCCATTATTTTCCGGAGTCAGCTAATCACAAAACTGTCGCAAAAGTTTGTTTGGGTTTTCTTTCTGCTACGCCTAATATATATATATATATTAGGCGTAGTAAAAAGAAATCCATTACTTTCCGGAGTCAGCCAATCACAAGACTTCGAAAAATAATGGATTTCTTTTTACTACACCTGAGATATAAATATATATTATATATATATATATAAGGTGCTGTGTTATACCATCATACATTTATATATGAACGTTATCTCGTATATCGCGTATTTATTATTATTATTAATATATTTTATATGTGCATACGTAGCAACGTTACTAGTGACCTAACGATAACTGGGGATAACTAGGGAATTATTTCCTAGTTACGTTTCACACGTAACATCGATTTGGGATGATCTCTAATCTCGTTACTTTGGAACGCGATTAAAACGTGTTTTATTTATTTATTTATCGATTCACTAGCTGTAATTTACGTGGCCCAAGTTTCAGTGAAGGTTTGGTACGGAAAACGTCAAATCGGATCGCGAAATATTTTTTAATGATATCCCTAGAATAGAACCGCGATAAGCGGTGTGTCGTTAAAAATATAAAACGCTATGCAAATAATGCAATTCTTTCGGTATCGTTGAAACAACTACGCGATTATTTTTTTCGAACGATTAATCAAGGGATCATGCTAAGTACTATCTAACAATTATATCATCACGAAAAAAAAAAAAACAAAATCCATCGTTTCGACGAATCCCGATAAAAATTCCGAAATTTCGACGTTGCGAAAAATAAATAATAATTTAAGATTTCGATCGATGAAGGAACTCGGGCTTTTCGTAACTCCGCGAACGTTTCATGATTTTCTTACCTATTTTCCAAACTCCTGCTAAACAATATTTCGGAGATTAATCCTTGCCACTTTTTGAACTCGAGAGCATTTTTTTTTTTTTTGTAAGAACCAAAAACTAAATATCGAGAAATTGTACAAAAATTATTATTCTTATTATTGGGTATTTTTTGGTTTTTTTTTTCGATATTTTTTTTTCATCAGTTCGATTCTTTCACGTTCGTACTACAAAAATTGAACGAACATACGAGCACTGCTTTGATTTCACGTTTTTTCACGATCGTACGTAATTGAATTATCGTAAAAACTTTCATAATTGTGATTTTAATTAAATTTTGTCTTCGTATTTTTCATCGCATTGTTTAATTCCAATAATTGAAAATAAGTAACGATAACGTGCTTGTTTCAAATAAATTTAATATAAATTTCGAAGATGTTGAAAAAAATCCATATTACCACGAAATTACATAAATAATTATTATCCTTCGATCTTTATTCGTTACGCTAACGAAACTTTCGTCGTATTTTCAAATACGATAGCTGATGAAACGAAAAAGCTTTCTGTTACGAAAAATATATTAGGCGAGTGTTAAAATCGCATCGATCGATCTTCGATTTGCACGGATTATTCGCGGACAAATCGACGAGAGAAAAACATGCATTTCTATTACTTTGTTTTATTATAAAAATCTAATGTTTCGAAAGATTCCACAATTTTGTTTTTTAAACATTTGTTTAGTTACTTTTTATATCTTTAGTTAAGAATTTTAGTTATTTATTTAGTTATTTATTCAACTCGTTCCCTTTATATGAAAAATTTATTTATATTAAAATTCATTAAATTCAAATTTTGTATATTAAAATTTTTTCTATGAAAATTTTTTTATATTATAATCTTTTATTTTAAAATTTATTTATATTTTTAATTTATTTATATGAATGTTTTATATAAAAATCTTTTGTATTCAAATTTATTTATATTTTTTTTTTCTATTAAAAAAATTATTTATATAAATAAAAAAAAAATTTAGTAACACGTCTACGATCAGACGAAATTTATCGACGCGCCATCTCTCCCAAATCTAACCAATACTCGTATCACGTTCAAAACTCGTTTTTATAACAACAAAACCCTCGCAAAAATGTACCGTTTACAAATATATGTTGATTTTTTTTAAATCACATTCGACTCTGAATCAACTTATCGACTCGGGCGACTACGACGAAATTATTTGTCCCATACGAAAGTAACTATGCCCATCGATCAAATTAAAACAAGAAATCCCGAATGATGTATATATACTCAACTTCGATACGTATAATTGGGTAGTGCAACAAGAATTGAAGCTTTTCGATAGCCGTGTATAAAGATAACTCCGAATAGTTCCTCGTGCTCAGAGACAATGCTGCGTTCTTTTTAGAATGAACAAACGAACAAATCTTTTTTACAACAAATCGATCGTGCAAACTTTTTTTCTGGTACGATCGTTCGAGATAACCTGCAAAAAAAAAAAAACAAAAAACAAAGGTTTTCTATTCGCGACAGTCCAAAACGGGAAAAAAGTTCGCGAGGTCATTTGCAAAGCACAAAAATCTTAAAAACATGTGGAAATATCGTCCGAACGAAGGAAATATCAATGTATAAAATTTAGTCACCCGAAAAAAAAAAAAAAAAACAAAAAAAAACAAAGAGGAAACGAAAAATAAGGATTTGTAAAAGTAATCGTAAATAAAAGAAAAAACGCATGATAATCTGCCCACGGGTATTGATGAAGACAAGTTCATTGATTCATCGAAAAATTAGTTATGAAGTGCATCTTGTACGAGAACACCATAAATACGCGTAAAATAAAGAAGAAACAAAAATAAAAAAAAAAAAAAAAAAAGAAAAACGAAGAAACAGCTCGAATTTTGATGAATCGATCGTCGCGGACTTTCGGGAGAACAAATAAAAACAAAGAAAAACTTGAACGAATTGCTCAGCAAAACAGAAAATGAAAAAGAATAGATACGTTATTCCGCCCAACGGATTCCTCGAGCCGTGGGAAGAATTAAGAAACAACTCGTCAATTAGAGAATAGAGCGTTTTGAAACGCAACGTTTGAATGCAACGATGAAAAGTCACAATCGCCAATTTCAACAAGGCCAATTTCCATTTAAATGCTCTAAATGTATTTAAAAAAAAAAAGGTACGAACGAACGAACAAACAAAAATAACGAATGAAAGAAATTTGAGGTTAAATTCACATCGCTAAAGATAAGGACGCGTAGAAGATCGACAACGCTAGTGCGAAATATTTTAATCCGGATTTTCTCAATAATGATATATATATATATATATCAATCTTGAAAAAAAATAATCAATCTCCTTCGTCTATTAATTCTACAGTATTTGATGCCGGGTTAGAAAAAATAAAAGACAACCGTCAAAGAGAAAACTGGTTTCGAAATATTTCGAGGTTATGTCGATCTTCCGCATCGCTTTGAAGCAACGTTTTATGGAACGACGTATTTCTTCTCTCTTGCCAAAAGTCCACTAGTTTTACACCACTGCTAAAGTCTAGAAGTGCACCTTAATATTCACCGTCTGGGTCCACGCGATGTATACTCTAACTTTTCGATGTCGTTGTATAGTACACGCGATCGCGTAGTAGATACGATAAACGAGCAAATGTCTGTTGATAGTTTCTTGTTTGGATTTGTGCCCTCCACCACCCCACTCTTCCCTCCGGCCAACCGTTCCTCTGCCCTTCTGCCATGCTCAAATTCTCTTTTTGAAAAATATGTTCATCGTCCCGAAAAATCGCCAATATTTCCACCGCAGGAAAAATTTTATATGCGTGTGTACATTAGATCGAAATAGAATAGCGTTAATATTTGAATAATATAAATAAATAGATAAATAAATATATATATATGTACACATGACCGGAAGAAAGGATGGGCACACTTTCTCGTGATTTTTTCAATTCTTTTCCACAAAGAAACCATCGAAAATATTATATTTCTAAAATTTTATATATATATATATATATATATATATTATTTAATATTTTTATTTTTTTTTTAATTTAAAGAATTTATTTGATTTTACCACTTTCAATTTTTTTTTTTTGGAATCCGAACGAAAAATTCGTAAAGTGTACCCATATATTTTCAGATGGTGTATCGTGTACACATTGTATCGATGTATAAACGAAATGTGCCTAAAAGAAACGGAAAATTTAAAAGTAAACGAGACGACAAAAAAAAATGCCGAACGAACTAAACGAAGAAATTAAAAAGAGTTAAACAAATACATATACAAGAAGAAGAAAAAATGAAAAAAAAAGAGTGCGTGAATAAAAAATGCTGTGTTGAAGATACGTTTGCGAAATATCTTCGTACGTTTCAGCCGTTTTCATAGATGAACGTGTTTGGTTGGATTTCACTATTTTTTGTTTGTTTGTTTGTTTAGAGTGAACATTAGCAATAACGCCATTCTCATTAAGCAAAGTTGAAGAGAAAAAAAAAAAAATGGAAACTAATCTTCGTATCCGATGAACGTCCAAAAGTCTATAAATACAACCAATAGGAATTAAGTTATCACACGTGTGTAAAATGACATATGAATGTATATGAAACCGTTTAATCGAGCCACAATAATGAAGAGAAAAACGGATTATCGACTAAAAAAATCTTTTGATTACTACCTTCCAAAAAAATCCTGAATTACTTGAATTTAAGTAACATCTCGAATGTCCCTCGCGTAATTAAAATTAAAGACGATAACCAACGACTGTTACCTTTAATAAACCAAAAAAAAAACATCAAACTCGTGCACAAATTCAAAGCTCACGCCGAGTTCCCTCGCCCGACTTGAACTTCAGCGTATCATCTTTCATATTTCGTTTCGACGTTCGTACGGCCAACGAAAACAACTGGGCTAATAAACCTGGCAGAATTCCCGGACACAATGGTGAAACGAGTGAAAGCCCTGGATTTCCAAAGATTGGAAAACCCGGGATGTTCATCAAACCCGTTCCCTGAAAATTGTATAGCCAAGAACACGTTCGTGTGGATAACAAAGAGAACCCCGACGCAAAGAGAAAAATATCGTTGGAAGAGTTATCGCGCGTTTCAACGCTCTCCGGTGAGCGTTAACGCCAAGCGTTACTTCAGTCTTGTCGTTCGAGTTGTGTAAACATTTCAGTATATTTATTATTTGCGTTTATATATACATTGGGTGTAGTAAAAATAAATCCATTATTTTATGGAATCACATCCAATCACAAAACTGTCGTAAAAGTTTGTTTGGTGCGTAACCTCATCTTTCCAACGCCGTCTAGTGTAACCCGATCGGACTCGTACAGCTCGAGATACGGGTTGAGCCATCCGTTGGAAAAATCATGGATTTATTTTTACTAGACCTAATATATATATATATATATATATATATATATATAAACATATGTATGGATATTGAAAATTAGAGCCATTCTGTGAAAAGAATCTTCAGACCTGATTAAACTGACAATGATGTTACGTGAAAATAATTGGTTCGAGATTTTTGCTATTTGTAAGACTCACCTGCTCGAACCCGCCGAGAATCTCAGTTGTGTCCATCGCCGAATTAACCACTATCGAGCGCAATTTCTGTCCGGTAAGTTGTGCGAGAGTACGCACGACGCTGCTCTTCCCACAGCCGGAGCCTCCGACCTATTTCGCAAAAGGACAATCGTCGTGTTAGTTTCAATGATACTTGGAGTTTTTGTTACGAAGGGAACTGAATTAAACCCCGCGTATATTTTCCATATTCACCAATATGGGCATCCAATTCATCCGGACGCATCGGGCGAGACTCCTCAATACGGCGAGTTGATCCCGAAGAAGCAACAAGTCGTGATCGTTACCGCTGGAACGTTCGACTCGCGGCAAGCTCACGTCTCCTAAATACACGTTTTCAGCGGTCATATGAAACACCGGTTGTTGAACGTTCATTGGATAATCCAGGTTGGAGAACAATTCTTCGTAAATGTCGCGAACTTTTTCACGATCAGCGACGGTTCTCATTCTATCGACGTATATCAAATCAACGCCGATTCCTGGATTGTACGCGTCCGAGTTCAGAAAGTTGTTTCCTGATGCCGCAACGATAATCTCGCACCATCGCGTTATATCCCGAAGATTCATCTCCCAAGGAGAACCGTTGTGTCCCCAAATTTTACCCGCTTCATCGGCCAATCTCGAATTGAAATCTACGATCTTATCGAGTACGGCTGCCGGAATTTGAGGGAATTGAGCTCGCGCGATTAGCTTCGAGTCATGATCCGTCAATGCGTCCACGTATACTTGAGTGAAACGATTTAAAAAGGATTTTGGAAGACCTCGTCTCGCGCCACCTTGTCTCAGTGGATTTTGACAAGCGAATAGCTTCGTTTCCGGCTTCACGGTAAACGCACGATCCAGTTCTGGCACGTATATCTCTCCTCGATGATCCAGACAAGCGTTCAATCCTTCGAGCACCGATTGCGAAGCGAGATTCAGCTCGTCCAACAATATCCAATCACCGGCTCGCAGAGCGCACAAAAATGGACCGTCCTTCCACGCAAATTGACCACCTCTACCGCCTTCCAACGGTAGATCGGCTCCGAACAAATCGGAAATATCCTGCGAAGAATTCCACCATTCAAAAAACATCCTCGAGTCGACTCGTCAACTCGAATTTACTTCGAATTAGTTCGTCCTTTTTATAGATTACAGATTGTACTTTTTTATCATTTGTTTTTTTAAGCCAAGAATGAAGTATCAATACCGTTTGATCGCTCAAATTGATTCGAAGCACGTTGTGACCGGAAGCTCGGGCGAGAGCACCAACCAAACTCGTTTTTCCAACTCCCGGACTTCCCTCCAGTAAAATAGGCTTCTTCAATTGCAAAGCTCTCAATAATTTCAACGTATTCGCTTCAGTGGTGGGCGCTGCAAACGTGAAACTCTGATCGCTGTCACTGACGTGGGGTCCTTTGATTATGAAGAACGGCGCTATTCCGAACACGTTTCCCGAATTATCGTTCAACTTTTCGTCGATGGAACTTTCCACGCCCGTTACTCCCGATGTAAAATCGATCACTTGAGACTTCAGCAAACTCGAGGCGCTGCTCCGAAATGCCTTCAACTTTTCCGGACTGTAAGAAACGCGAAGGACATTCTGAATAAGAATACTTGTGCAATATCAAATCAATTGTAATCAATTTTTGGTAAGAATTATTTAATTTTAAAATAGTCATCAAATTTGAAATAAGAATTTTTAATAATAAGAATCATGAGTTTTGAACGAGAGTAATTTCGAATATTATCCAATGAGTTTTAATAAACTTCAACAAGTTTCAGTTCATTGATTTTACTTTATATCGTTTCAAGAGATTGTTGCTAAAATGATGAAAAATATTTCGAAAATGCTAAAAATGTTGAAACTGTCCACGTAATTTTACTTGCTCGAACCATTTTTCAATACATAAAGGGGTAAGAGATTTTCAGCAATAATTGAAGAAACTCCACCGAGATGACGCAAAAATCTGTGTGATTTTTACTTATCAAACGCCTACCTCTCCATTCCTGTGAGTCCGGATCCAAGACTGTCGATGTACGTGAGACAAGCACCATGAAAGTACGCTTCGGGCAAACTCAACCGGGAAACTGAGTTTTCCCCGATACATGAATTAATGAAATTCACCCATGTCAAGACATCGCGAATACTGACTGTCAACCGTTGACCAACTTCCGATTTTTTCAACCAGTCGACAAAAGTCAATATCGATTTCGCGATCGTTTCACGTTTTTCGTAAATCCGCGTATCAAGATTGTGCTCGATAATGGCTTGCAGATCGCTCTCATCGGCACAGCCCTCGCACCAAATCTCGGTAAAACGATTTCTCAAAGCTGGCGACAGTTCTTTTTTACCGTAATCACCACCAGGATTCATAGTTCCTAAAAAAAGATAAAAATTTCGTCAAATGTGAATATAACCATAGAAGATTTGTATTTCTTTGCATTTTAGAATTTTTATTATAAAATTTTAAGAAATAAAAATCAATGTTTTTTTAAATTAATTTCCGTATTTTGTAAAGCTTTAAAACTTAATAATTAATCATGGCTTTAAAAGGTATTCAAGTTCAAAGTACAATTCATAAGCCCATAATATTTTATAAGAAATCTGCAATTCCAAAAGTTATTCAAGGTCAAAGTTGAATTTTTAATAAATTTCAATATTCTTTTTTATTCGAAGTAGCTGCTTACGAATACTTCATCATTTTTTTTTTTTGTAATTCTTATTTCAGAAAGCGTTGAAGCAACAATTACTCACCGATAAACTGGAACTTCTCGTTCGCCGTAATAATACACTCGGATTCGCCGGAAACAGCGGACTCGACGCTTTTTTCAGCCAAAAGAAGACTGCGCTCGGGTTCTTGAAGGAATAAATGAAATTTGTGAATAAGTTTAACCGATCGGACACTGAAGGTAGACTTTTCATATTTGAAATATCTAAAAATGCTGATCGTCAAACAATCGGTACGAAAATATTTCCCTACCCTAAAAAGAGTTCTGCAAAAGTGCGACAAGATCAGAAGAAATGGATTTCGTTAGCCAGAGTTAAGAAGATACGAAACCCAATAAAAATAAGAGACTGAAAAAATATTGAGAACAAAAGTAAAAAGTAGTCGCCGTACCCAGCAAAGAATTCAATCTTTCGAGGACACTATCATCGGCGAGTGAAATCTCATCGGCGAGGAAAAAATGGCCGTTTCGCATGGCGGTTATGAGAGGTCCGTCGACCCACTGGAACAGTCTTTGACTCTCCGCGATCGCCGCGTGATCCCTGACGGGTCTGAGGTTGCCAAGAAAATCGGAAGATTCCGAATGCATGTGACAATTGACGGAGTACAATTGGCGTTTGTTCATAGTCGCGATGAGATGGCAAACGGTGGTTTTACCACCGCCGGTTTCGCCAACCAGAAGAATCGGTTCCTTGAATTGGCAAGATTTTCTAACGAGAACGGCCATTCTTCTCATGTGGTAAGTCCACACGACGTGTCCAAAGCCGTGCAAGGAAGTTCCGTCTCGGAGTATGTCTTCGAGGATGGTTCTCGTGACGCTCGATGTATTTTCATGGAGGCTGAACAGGTTGAAAGGATCGACGCTCCTTTTGAGATATTTCTTGATAACTTGAGCGATCTCTCGCGCTTCCTCGGTTCGTCGTACTTTCGCGGCAAGCACGAGATATCCTTCGTCCGCCAAATGTTGGCTCCAATCGTAAAGACCGGTCGGAACGTCCTCGGCGAGACGATATCTCTCGCCCCAGCGAAACAAGTCGCGAAGCGTTACGAAACCGTGTTTACCCTGAAAAGCGGCGGTGCTCTTTCGCCTCTTTTGCAGCTCGTTCATCACCTCTATTATCTGTTTGCAGTACGATTCCGGCATGCGACATCTCTCGTGCAAAATGAGAGTGAGCTCGTTAGCGGGTATCTCGTCGAAGTGCAACTCGACGAAACGATTTCTGAACGCGCGGGACAAAACTTTGCGTCCGCCGTAGAGGCCCGGTGGATTTTGCGTGGCGAAAAGCATAAAATTTTGATGAGCCTTTACGACTCGTTGGGTCTCGGGTATGAACAATTCTCGATTGTCATCGAGGACACGATTAAGAGCTTCGAGGACATCGCTGGGAGCGAGATTCAACTCGTCCAGAATTATCCAGTGGCCCTTTCTCATCGCTTCGACCAATATGCCTTCCTTGAAAACGAGCTTTCCGGTTTCGTCCGCCACGTAACATCCCACGTATTCTTGCAAATCCGTGTGCTCGTGATTGTTTATTCTCAGGCAAGTGTGACCCGATGCTTTCGCCAGATACGTGATCAAGCTGGTTTTACCGACGGAGGTGTCACCCTGCAAAAGCACGGGCATCTTTCCGATCGAAACAACGCGAACGAGATCGCGCAAGTTTCGCCTCACTGAACTCGTCAGTATATAATTATCCGGTACTTCCAACTCTCGATTACCCCTCGCGATCCAGTAGCCTTCGAAGTTAACGCAGTCCTCGTTCTCGTCTCGAGCCACCGGCTTCGGTATTTGCGAACCCAAAACTCCCTTGGAGGTTCCACGGTCGAGGATTGTCCCGGCGATCAGTCGCTCGACGCTCGAATACGAATGATGATCGAGCTGAGTCAAAAAGCTCAGGCAGAAAGCCTCGTAGAGCGAACGTTGAACGTTCCCGCAAGGATTGGTGGAAGCGACGCTCAAAGCTCGGCATAGAGTTCTCAGGCTGTAGTGGGGCTTGTGACCGGTACCGTCGTTCAACGACAGCATCGCCTCTCTGCGCACGTTCGCGTAAAATTTTACGATCGCTTCGACTTTGTTGGCACTCAGATTCGCATCAGCCAAATATGAATCGACGAGTAATTGAAGATCGGTGCGTTCGGTGAGCTCGTCAACGTAAAACTCGGTAAAACGATTTCTCAGGCCAATCGGCAAATCTTTTTTGCCAACGTCCGTCGCGGGATTCATACACGCGAAGACCGTGAAATCGGGATGCCTTTTTATCATCTCGCTGTCCCCGCGTTCGAGCAAAGAGAGCGAACCGGTCGCGCCCTCCAATAGACCGGAGAGGCATTCGAGGGTTTCGGACGAGGCGAGATTTATCTCGTCCAGCAATACCCAATGGCCTTCTCGAAGAGCTTTTATCAAGCTACCCTCGAGGAAAGCGAATCCCAATGAAAAATTCGTTTTCAGCCGCGTCTTCAGTTTTTCCAGTTTTACGAGGAGGCTTTCCCACCTCGACAACATTTCGATCATGCTGCCCTCGGCTTTTTCCGATTTTTTGGACGATCCGTTTTCTACGCTCCTCCCGCTTTTTCTCGTATCGGTTGCCTCGTCACCGACCCTCGAGCGCAGTCTTTTTACCGCTGCCGTAGCGCTGCGATTCATCAGACCGACCAGAGTTCTCCACTTCTGTTGTTTGTAACAGCCAGCCACGTGACCCAGAAACGTTTTGTTCGGCTCAACAGCGAAGTACGAGCGAAACAGCATCTCGAATTCTTCCCTGATCGGTGTCACGAGATACTTGAAGTCCACGGGTTTGTAACCCCCGAGTAAATCGGCGCTCTCGCTCTGTTGGTTCATGTTTATCACGACGAGCTTATGCCCGGTACTCTCGGCGAGATACTGTACAGAACTGGTCTTTCCGGTTCCGGTCTCACCCACCAATAAGACAGGCTCGCGATGCGCGACGCAACAGGCCACCCGCTCGAGCAGCGTCGCGGAAGGCCGCGTGAATGAAAACTTCATCGTGGTTCGTTGAAGCCGAGCGTGCTCGGTTTTCTTCCTGGGTAACTTCGAGCGGCCGGCTTCGAACACTTCGGGCAACAGTTTGATCGTTGGTTTGTGCGCGTTGCAGAAATATTCTGCTTTGGTCTTGACGATACCAAGGGTGTGACCAATCGCCGTGGCCAGTTCCAATCTTATCGCTTGATCGACCACCGAACAGCAGAATATATCGATCGCGTCCTGAAATATTTTCAAGGCGGAATCAGGCGAGGATACTTCAAAGTCGACTATCGCCCGGGTACACCATTTTATGAGATCCCTAGTGGACGTTGATCGGCCGGTTCTCGTGACGTAATCAGTCTTGGCATTCTCCGCCTCGTGATTGCCCGCGGAGAATTGAAGAAAAACTTCGATCATTCTCGTCGCGACTGTCGTCAGTTGGGGGAAGAGAGTCTTCACGACCGTCACCAGTTCTTCGCGATTGAGCGGTTCCACGTGAACGCATACCCAGTGTTTCTCCAGAAGATTCGTCGCCCCGGCGCTCATTTGACGATGCATTCCCGATGACGTTGTTATCAATCGTTGCGTGAGAAAAAGCTGAAATCCGCTTTTCGCGTAAATCGTGTCCCGATAACCGGGAACCGAGAGAGTTCCGTTCTCCATGAGATTGCTGAGACAACTCGCGACGTCCAGAGCCGCGCTGTCGATGTCCTCCAGCAAAAGCCACTTTCCGTTCATCACCGCTTGCGTTAACACACCCGGTTGCCAAACGAATTCACCAGGCACGTCCGTGCATCTGTAAGTCCCGAGCAACATCTTCGAATCCGTCTGATCGCCCAACTGAACCTTCACGAAATTCGAGTCACTGTGGCCCGTTACGTTAGCGAGATACTCGACCAGGGCGGTTTTGCCACAACCGACCGAACCCCGAAGACACACGCAACGTCGTGAAGCGACCGCGAGCGCGAGACTGCGCAGATTCGACTCCATCGATTTCACCGGGACCAAGGTTGTCGCGAGCGGCTCCTGACTCCCCGTGAAAACCGGCAGAAGGACACCCGCGATCGAGACGAGACGATCAGTATCTTTCAACGTGTCCTTTATATCCTCGATATATTGCCAGGCGATTGGCGCACCGCTGGCTCTTTCGTCTTTTCGCTCCAGCGTAAAACGTTCCGGATCCTTCATCAGACTCATCGCGCAAGCCAGTCTCGTCGATTCCGACATTCGCAACACTATACCAATGCACTTCAGAGCGATCCTGAAATTAATGCAATTTCCACAGTTCGAAGTTTAAATTCTAAAATCGGATTTTAATTTTTTAGATAGAAATCCAGATCCAAAAACAGATGTTCAGATGTGGATAGAATATCAGTTTGAAAAACAAATGTTTCTCGACCTCTTTTTTGTGGAAAAAAAAAGACCAATGTTACTTTCATTGCAAATACTGTACCATTTTACAGTATCGTCTTCGTCAGTCAAAAAGTCATAGAAATTGGACCAGTTCCACCGATGCTTGAAATGTTGCGTGGCCGCTTCCAGTATGTTATAACTCGCGGTCACGATATCCAGATTCGATACTTCTTTCGCCACAAAGGAGAGCTCCCTTTCCTTTCTTCTCTTCGCTATCGTAGATACATCTTCGACGGGAGCACTGAATGGCGCCGGATTATGATCAAAATAGTGCAGGGCGAATCTAGAAAAAATTGAAATACTCGTTATGAATTGTTATCTCGTAAGTGTCTGATTGCTGCTGATTTCGCATTGTACTAAGAAAATAAAAGAAATAAAGAATTGAATAAACTGAAATCTTACGTGTAGTTGCTAATGATAAAATACCAAAGAAATACTAAAATTTGCAGCGTACGGATGCAATGAACATAAACATTTTTAAATTGTTCCAAGTTAAACTAATGTCGACATTTTTGAAAATTATTCTTTACTTGAAGCAACTCGAAAGTACAAAAAATATTTTCCATGTAATACAGCGCTTTTTGACATGTTTGAATAAAGAAGAAAAGATAGATTTTTGTTTTTTAGAGCTTAAATCTTAAAATTCTACGTCTTAATAACAATTGATTCTCAGCATTGGTAAATACCAAATCACAGCTGCAAATTCAATTGTGCTACACTGGAAAAGAAAAATGTATTCGTGCACATACCCCAACACATCGGGATGCACAGAAATCAATGAGCCCAAAATGACACAGTTTAATCTGTGCAAGCTGACTCTTTCAGCGGTAACTGGAGTTATGGAAAATTCAAAGCTTATCGCCCGTGACAAGAGCAACGGAAGGAGCAGTGGGAAGCATTGTGCAACATCCTTGGTACTTGCTGGATTCATCAAAAACTGACATAGTATTTCCTGAACATCATCTCGCTCATCGTTGCTCAAATCCTGTTTGGAAAAATCACAAAGATTTATTAAAATACGCGCACCTCCTAGCTTCTATAAAATTATTGCCAAGAATACAGAAATTCCGAAAAACACGCCAAAAGTATTGAATAGACAAAAAGAGATTTGAAAAATGTAATTAGCCAAAAAGAAAGACAACAAAAATAATTAATCGAAAAGACAGACAAAAAAAGTAACTGGCCAAAAAAAATGACAAAAAATCCGATGCGTAAAAAAACGGTCCATCCCAAAAGTTTATAATTAAAAAAGGACCGTTGCGCGGAAGCTTGAAAAAAATTCTCACGTATTTACCTGCAATTTGAGATAGCGCGCAAATTGTTGTTTATACTTGTCACTTCGAGAGCAAAATATTTCAAGATTTTGGAGAAGCATCGTGCACTGCTGCTGCGTTCATCGGGCGTACCAGTTTGTTTCTAACGAAGAAAAACACTTTTATCGGGCACTTCAACAATCCGTCAAATGTGTCGAGTGCCGGAATCGACTGAAAGGTTACGCGGAGTTTTCGTCCAACAAACACGTGTCTCGTACACCGCGTGCCGCAGCGTAAAACTAACATGTGCGCGAAGATTTGCTCCCCCACTCGGTCATTCCTCAAACTACATGCATGTACGTTCCGTAAGGAAATGTAACCGGGAAGTTGTGACCAATAGCAATGCTCGAACAACGGAATTCGAGTAACGTGATTCGTTAAAACTTTACGCCTCGATTATCCATATGTTGCGGAGCGCATATTTAATAAATTTTGGGAGGCTCCTTGGTGAAAACGTGCAATATCTGTAATGGTCGCTAGTGTCGCTACTTTATTTGGTGTGTTCCGTAAGCCAGCTATTACAAGCCCGGAGCGTTAAACCTTCTATCTATATTTTACATATTGAGTATAAGGACACATATACGAGAACATTGACCGCCATTTTCAAATGTCTGCTTTTACCATTTTATTAACATCAGCGTCAACGACGAAGAACATACATCCGTAGATAGAAATATTGGGTACATACAAAATATACTGTGATGGAAAAGGAAACCCAAACACTCGGGTCATTCAAATGACAGTATATCTTTATGGGTGTTGAGCTCATCTTGTAAGGCCTTCTCAATGCCAGGTAGAGTAATACGGTTGACGGAAACATTGAAGCTAACAAAAACCGGCTTTCCACACTTTTTGGCGAGTCTCTTGGCTAAACTCGACGATGCGGTGTCTTCGGTTGGCCCCATGATTTTCGTAGTAACCGGCAATTTCTCGTATCTCGAAAGCATCGCGACCGTGAAATCGACCATCTTGCACTCCTCCGCATCTCCAATCCAGATATAAACGCTATCTTCCATCTTCATGATTCGACAGCTTACTCTAACCTCACCGACGCGGGTTGAAAAGTGGTGGAATTTGAAACTGCTGGGCAGTAATTCCGAATTGTTCTCGATGACTTTGTTGTCCATTATTCTATCGGAGTTATTGATGACCATGAAGACGTGAACGTATCGAATTATGCCAATTTTTCGACTTGAAACTTGCGACGGTCTCGCGAACGTTGTGTTGTTTGACGGAAAAAAGCGTCACCGCGACGCCTCTCGTGACGTTCGAAAACTCATCGAAAAGATTCGAACGCGCGACGCTGTTCGCTACAATAGCCAATGGGATAATAATCATGCTAAAGCGCAGGGAAATTACAAATCGTCTATCGTAATATCAGTTCATTTATTCGTTTAGCCCTATAATCTAAGAAGACAGCTAACAGTCATGGACAGATTTCGAGTACGAGATGAAATTTATGTCCAGAAAAGTTCGTTGACACCGCACAGCGATGTATTGGACAAAAACGGATTGGCGAGAGCGCGCAGCCCTTCGCATGGTTGAATTATACAGAAAAAAACGACATACAATGCGAAAAATATCGTTTTCACGAAAGAGGTGTAATGACCCACCGCATTAGCGAAAAGCAACGAATTTGAAATACTAAATTGTCATAACGCCCTCACGGTCGCACGTTGACCGAAAAGGAGAGAAACTTGCAGTCGCTCCGTGTTTCCAGCCTTGAGGACCCCTCTTCGGTTGACCGTGGAGTGCGCAAGCGCCATCCACGATCTTCTGTTGAGAGTATCCATTTTGATCACATGTGAGTATACCCCGAGACTGTCTTCGATATTTCCGTGAAAACTAATGGTGCTAATAGCTTGAACGAAAGAAAAAAAAAGAGAAAAGAACCAAGCGAAAAGAAAAGTACGAGCAACGTTGATATTACGAGTGTGAAAAATAGACCGGTTCGTAAAATTCTCATTAGACGCGAATAGTGCGATCGCGAACATTGAACGCGGGCCTGGCAACGAGGGGTTAAATTAACGCCGTGTGGATCCAGTGGCACACACGATTGACAACGAATCGGTGCACGATTACGGGAAAATCAGTGTGGCTTTGTGGTCGCGAATATTTAGCGCCATCTTCACCAACTCCATATTAATGAAATACGCTATTTTTTCCCCTACGATATCGTGAATTGGAAAACAAAAACGGCAACATATTTTCTGCCGGTACTTCTGTTTCGTCAAGTCCCGTATCTTGGCCGAAACACGAGACGAGGAGACGAAAAAACGGCACTATTCGGTTAGCCGCTTGGCGCTTTCGTCGCATTATTGGCGTGCACGAATTGACGGGCACGCGGTTCGCAAATTCTCTGCCAATTTTTTCCTCTCTTCGAACCTCTGCTCTTACTCAACCTCTCTTAGCCATCTTTCTTGTTCTCTCTCACGACCCGAGGTTCACGAACCTCTTCGCGTCGACCGGAATCATTTTGCGGGTATGAATTTAGTGATCGCGTTTTCAACTTGACCCGACAAAACTCACCGTCAATGTGCCACATGGCCACCAAGTACCGCGGCGGGGAGGGCAGCAGGGTCTTACGCCTTTCGTCCAGTCATTACTATTTTACGATCGAAATAGTCCCACACCCGGCTCGCGAATTTCATAAAGTTCAACGAAAAAAAAAACTTCTCACCAACGTACGTGTTGGCCAATTTCATAACCCAAAATATTCACTCAGCTTTTTGGAATACCTGTCACGAAATCGCGATACTCGGTTTCTCCTTTTAAAGTCGTAAAGAAAAAAAAACGTGTTCTCGGAAATATAAAGGTTATCCGCGTCACTTTTAACATTCTCGATAATTATCGATCTTTTCTTTGAATTTCGTATATTCGCTTGCTATCTCACTCTCCCGTAAGTATTGCATTTGGGAATTGGGGAGTTCAAAAGTTATACTACAGTGCACACTTCCCTGAACTTTTCATTATGCGAGGATCCTCTCGCAGACTTTCGCGCCACGACATATGTTAGAATACGTTGCAGCAACCGCTCGTTCTACAGTTACCATTTTTCATCGACTCTTTCCGCCAGCTCTGTCGTATCATTTTCAAGACCTTAGAGTATTTCAATAATACGAAAGATAATCGTACAGTTTTAATATCATTTGACTAGCACTTTCCACTATTCTATATAATAAAGCATTTCGATTGGTTCCATTATCAGTGTACGCCTTTCATCTCAAATTATTTATTATTGTACTAAGCTAATTAAGTTTCAGTCTGGTTCGATCTCGCAAGTAATTAATCCTACATTGATATCTCTGAATCATAGTTGTACGAACTACGTACGTTTACTTTCTCTTGATCAGATTCGATAACCGAAACTGGGGCTAGAAAATACGTCGAGTTCTTATACAGCCTTCGTCCTGCGGTTCAGAAGCATCGTTGTTTACTTTTTCATGCGTCTTGTAATAAATTGTTTTTTTTTTCTGAATTTTTTGCAGATAGCCGGAAATTAAAAGATGGCAGATATCGAGGACACTCACTTTGAGACTGGTGACTCAGGCGCGTCCGTTACCTACCCGATGCAATGTTCCGCATTGCGCAAAAATGGTTTTGTTATGCTGAAGTCACGACCTTGTAAGATTGTCGAGATGTCGACTTCCAAGACTGGCAAGCACGGTCACGCCAAGGTTCACCTTGTTGGAATTGACATATTCTCATCTAAGAAGTATGAAGATATATGCCCATCCACACACAACATGGACGTGCCCTTTGTCAAGCGAGAAGACTATCAGGTGAATCTTCCATCCGTTCTTCTTTCGATCCTTCTCGATACGCTGCTGTGGCTAATTAAAACTCGCTTATAGTTAAATGAACACAACGTACTTTTCAGCTTTTATTATCATCATGTACTTTTCGGAATATTTCGGCATGTTGTTTTATTCTGAAGATGTGCGGTCAGTTTTTCAAAAAGAAAAGTCGATGTTAGAAATTTGCACTTCTTCGAAGTCACGGAAGTTTACTTACAAAATCCGAATAGACCCACAGACCTATAACGGAGGGAACTTGAAAATTCTACTTTAATTGGAATTCCACAGTTCCATTTTTTAGCTTTTTTATAAAATCTGGATTGAAGTACAATAGTCCGTCGCAATATCTTGTCAAATTTACTCAACGATTGTACGCTCGCATATTCATTTTTGAAAAATAATGCAAAAGTTTTTTCACACATTTACACGGATTATTGAAAGTCAGTGATGAAACGTAAATACTTAGAACACGTATATTTTAATTTTTTCATTGTCCTGGCTCCCTAAATCAGGTAATCATAGGATCATAAAATTGTTTATACCGAAGCAGTTCACTTTCAGTATCGATATTTATCCATTTTTTACTAGCAGAAGTGTACACTTTTTTCATCGGTTTCTTCTCTCAGCTGAATTCCTCGAAATTTCGTGCAGGATTGAAACTCTAATTTAACATTGCACTTGTTGTAAACTCTAAACATTTTTGTCGCAAAGTCTACAAAGAGACAGCTAGAAGCTGGCGGCGGAACCAAATTGGTCCTACCAAAATTCCATAACCGAGTCTCTTCTAATTAACATGTAATACAACATGTAGCGGAAGGGAAAAAAAAGTATTTCTATAAAATTAAAAAAATTAAAACGTGCAACCTGTTAACATTCTTTTACGTCAACAATGAATTTCTTATCATACATCGAAGACCGTTATCTACGTTTACCAATAAACAGTCGTATCATCGATACACTGGACCCGTGTTTGTTTTTTTGCATAATCAAGCTGACGGACATATCTGACGACGGATATTTGTGCCTGATGGCTGATAATGGAGACCTCCGTGAGGATCTGAAGATCCCTGATGGCGAATTGGGTGCTCAGCTGCGTGCCGACTATGATGCTGGAAAAGAACTGTTGGTAGGTCATAAAAACCTTCACTTTTTTCTCGTAAAGTTCCTATCGTAAGAAACAACAGGAATAATAATTTCTGTTTACGAATCCATTAAAATATTAGATAACGAATCTTAACGTTTATTTGTTCGTCTCGTTTTTCAGTGCACTGTACTAAAAGCCTGTGGCGAAGAAGTGGTTATTGCCATCAAAACCAACACTGCCCTTGACAAATAATTGTGTTCAGTTGCCACCGTACACAACCTCACAACCCGCTTTATAGCCAATCGACACCTTATCATTGGTCAAAGAGAGAGAACGAGAGAGTGAGATAGACAGAACACAGTTTAAAAATCTGAACAACAACAACAACAACAGCAGAAGCAGCAGCAGCAACACCACCAGTAAAAACAAAATATAAAAGAAGAAACGAGCCAACAATTCCGAAAAAAAAAGTAAATCAACAAAAACTCCATAACGGAGAATGATAATATTAATAATAATAAAAAAAGAAAAAAAAGAAAGAAACAACTTTTTATCAAAGTATCTACTTACTATTATCCGAAACAGCAAGCAGACTAAAATAAAAAAAAAAAAAAAAACGAATAGCGGCAACGACAAATACGCGCGCTAAAAACGTTTCTAAGCAATGTAAGTAACAAAAGAAAGGAAGATAGAACGCGAAGGAGAAAAACGTTGAACTGACCCGACGTAACGCAGCTTGCGTACCAGTTCTTCGACGCAACTCTCTCAAAAAATAAAAATAAAAAAAAGATTTTAAAAAATAAAATATACACTCACACGACCACACACACATACACACACACACACACACATGTTGTTTGTTATATAAGAGATACGGCGGAAACTTTTCATCAAAAAAGGTTGAAAGGAGAAGGGGGAAAAACAATAAAAATTGGAAAAGCCTTTACACGTCCTTAATTTTTTTTTTCTATTTTTTCTTGCTGCGTGTTGTTTTTCTTTGATAAAGAAACAAAAGGTACAATCGCGCGACATGTTCAAGGGTTCTCAGAGACTTGCCGCATGTTGAGTAATAGGGGGAGAAAAAAAATGGAAATACAAGGAAGTCAGCGTGAAAACGAATATCGCTTTGGCTCGAGCTTTGAAACTTGCGTAGCGTCTCAATGAAGTAAATGAAAGAAAAAAAAAAACAATTGCAGCCGTTTGAGACCAATATCTGTGCCAGCGGTCTGCAGAGGAACATTTCTTTTTTCATGCAAAGCTGTATTAAAAACAAAACAAAAAAGATCGACAACGCGCATCGTATCTGAAAAGTCACGCTTGTCATCAGCAGCGAAAAGAGAAATAAAAAAGTGTTCTCTTTGGCTCGCTTGTCAATATTTCGCGATTGGCGCGAAGGGGGTCTGGACAACTTTAGAGCATAATAGCTTCGGACCTTTTCTGTTCTTTTTAATACTTCTATAAAGAAAAAAAACGTGCGCGAGGCGAAATAGTATTGTAATCGATGTTTCATTTTTTGTTTGTTTCTTTTTTTAAATCGTTTCGCCAACGAATTACCGTACAGTTGATTATCAATACGTAGCGATAAAGATTAATAAGAAGCATCAATGAACGAGTCGACTCGATTACGCAATTTACCGAGAGAATCATTTTTTTCTTTTCTTCACTTTGAACCGCGTTTTATGATTTTCTTGTATCTTTGTTTTATTTTTTCGTTGATTTTTAATGATAAAACGAGGAGTCAATAAATACAAACGATTTTCTTGGCGAATCGTTGATACGTCTCGTTGAAATCAATGAACGAGGAAGCGCGCAAAACGAGAAGGAAAATTCGCGAGCCTGTGTCTACTAATGTATCGGAATAATGTATCGCCCGCTTTAATGGGGTTCGTTTAGTCCCTTGGCCTACATCAAATTACACTCGACAAACATGACAAAAGAGAAGGGTTGGGTGTGGGAGGGAAATGAAGGAAGGAGAAAGCTATACTTTGGTCTTCTTTTTTGACACGATATTTATAACGATCAAAATATCGCGCCCTTCGAATGAATATTTTTACATGTAACTTCAATAGTAACCTTTACTCGTATGGAATGTGTGGCTCCTCGCAACAGGGTCCTCGCGGACGACTATAAGAAAAAAAAAAAAAGAAAAAAAGAAAACAGTGTGTCGATGCGAATGAATTCTCATCCGTCGAAGTAATACCGATTGTTCCGATGAAAATCGTACTTACTACTTTGCGTGAACGGTTCTCAGAGTTACGAGACTGCCACACGACCATTTAAAAGCAAAGAAAAATTACCAAGAAAAATAAATAAAGAAAAAAAAAAAAATAACGAAAGACGAATTTCGTTCTAATCGGAGGCAGAAAGTTCAAAGCGAGAAGTCAACATCGAATTTAACGTCCCAAGTTGAATAAACGAAAGAAATAAAGGAAGAGGTATGAGTGGTGTAAAGCGCTTAAAAATAACAGGCGAGGCAGTAATCACAATTTAGTACGAAATATATTTTTATTTCCATTTCATTAATTAAGTTCACTGTCAAATGTAAACCCCTGATTACTTGATTTTAACGCAACCGACCCATCTGGCACTCCTGAATTTTCGTAGCATCTTCGTTTCTTGGATTTGTATTCGAAAAATATTCCATACATAGGCTGAACTATTCGAAATGGAGTATAACCGATTAATACGCTGATTTTCAAATAAAGATTATACAAATGGGTGTAACTAGGGCTTTTCACGGGAAGGTATATTTCTTAAACGACGAAAAAAAAAGAAAGAAAAAAAAACAAAAAAAAAAAGCGATTGATAATTGTCCACACTTTTTGTTTGAGTTACTTCACTACCTCAACTGTAGATCCAAAATGTTGCAGCTATCTCGACGGAAGAAAGCAGCACGAAATAATTTCAGCACACTTGCGGATGCAAAAAAAAAAAAATATAATGATTATCCGGTCAGACCCAAGCCACCCTCGTCGAAACTCGGAAAACAAAGCGAAACGAAAAAGCAAAAAAAAAAAAATGTGTGTACTTTTACCTTCCTTCGAGCATTTGGTACGCGATTATAGTTAACGATTAAAACTTTAGCTATTGGATAATCTAAGTAAATACAATACCTGACGGATAACAAACGAAGAAAAATAAATCGGCGTCTGTATTACACATGTGCTATGTTGGACCAGGTACATATATATATATATATATATATATATATATATATATATATATATGATTTAAATGTGCTTTGTTATGGACTTGTAAGGCGATTATCGAGGAGGGGGTATATGAAAAAAAAAGAAATAACACGGCAACAAATAAGTACTGCACATTAGGTTGTGCAAAAGCGCGTATGAAATACAGTGCGTAAGTGCTTTAATATCCGAAAGAATTAAAAAAAAGTCAAACAAGAAGAAGACGAAAGACACGAGTTTAGAGACCTTAGATAAAACAAAACTGTAAGGCGCAAAGAAAAAAAAAGAAGAAAAAGAAATTTTTTTTTTTCCTAGCGCTTATAACGATTTCGTACAAGCGCAAGTTTGGTATATACATATATATATATATATACATATAGATATACATATATTTATATATATATATATGTGTGTGTGTATATTCGTTTTTTTTCTACGTACCTTTTAGTCTCGGGAGTCTATCCGAACCGAATAAAGTGTTAGTAACACCGTCGCCTCGGATTTAAAAGAACGAAAAAAGAAGAACGAGAACGCAAAAAAAAAAAAAACAAACAAAAAAAAATACAAAACGCTATTATTCAGGGTGTAACCGATTTAAGATTGTCGGTATCTTAGTTAACTAATATTGTCTCAGGATTGTAAACGATGAAAACTTGCGTACGAACAAATATATTACTGTGAAGTGGAATTTATATATAAAAAAAAAAAAAAAATAAGAAAAAAGACAAGAGAAAAGGAAAAAAGAAAAAAAAAACGAGGCGACATCATCGGGAGAACAAAAAAAAGCATACGAAAGATACGAGAATTATCACAGTTTCGCATTTCACTGTTCGGGTAATATTGAATAAATAATATTACAAATTTACTCTCACATACGCAATGTTGTCTTTGTCTCGTTGAACCGAAGAAGCGACAGGTTTATACACGAAATACGTATGTTCCAAAATCGAAAAAAAAAAAACAAAACAAACAAACTCGCGACCGCTGTCGAATTGTGAAAATAACGAAATTATCGCGCTGGCTCAATTCCACATCCCGAGGTAATCGAAGTGTAAGGACGAATGCATCAATCGAAATCAACATTGTCTCGCTAAACTCCGATTAAGACGGTGCCTCTCATCGAACAAGAGCGATCACGAGTGAGAGGAAGATAGCTGAATTTCTGATGCCCCCATGATTCTTGATACCGTTGATTGTTCGGAAGTAATAAAACATCGTCGTTGAATGGTGAACGACGACTATTTCTTCTTTCGACTCGAGGAAATAAATAATAAACATGGTTTTTAAGACGAACGACTGGAAAAAAAAACATCTCGTACTCAGATATCAACAGTGGAATTTCGATGCCTCGTAAAAAAAAAAAGCGTATTTAACACTCTTTTTATTCGCACAAACGTTTCTAACCTCAAAATACGATTAATTCTCCCCAATTCTCAGAGTTTTGATTATCGCGAAAATTTCCTGCTCAACGGATAAATCAATCAACTGCATTGAAAAAACAGCAACCCTGCTTAACCTCAAAAATTCGAGACGATCTTCCGAACACAGTTCCCTCTATGCAAACTGAAATTTGTCACAGATATTCTTCCCTTTAATACTTCGAAAAAACCTTCAGAAGAATCTTCAGTGACGCGCCATTGTTTTTTTTTACTGCGCTTTTACGATATCGATAGCTAACAGACTTAGTTCTGACTATAACGATATATGTTATCTCGCTTTTCGCGGATCTTCGGGTCATCACGAGCCACCAGAACGTAGGGGAATCCACTTTACTTTTCCTCCAACCAAAATTACGATCGGCAAAAAAGCTGAGCCGAAGCAGTGTGTTATCAAAGAATTTATCGAGTTAACTCGAAAAAAAGGACCCTGTATTACTGAAACCAAAACTAACGCTAATGGTGATAAAGCGAATATTAACCTCAAATCGACCAAGGCAAACTCCTTGTCCATAGAGAAACTCTTGGTAAAAAAAATGCTCGAAATTTCAAGCGGCTATATCTCTATTACAAATGACAAAAATTTGATCCGTTTTTGCTATCCGTAAACATGTAGCTTAATCGTTCAGCTTGTACCATTAAATGATTATAATGTATTTTCAAAAGTGCCGCTGGTGCGCCCGGAATCGGGCACGCGTCGTATTCAACGTTGCCAAACTTCCGATTGCCAACATTTTTTTGCAAGACTATTTATTTAATCAAAATTAAATTCTTAACAAATTTTACTATTCGTATTTATCCTTCCTCGTGTACCGCGGATGAACTTTGTATTGTTAACATTATTTTTTACCTAAATATCGCGATACGTCTTTAGTGCCCATAACGCTACATATAATTTTAAACTTACAATGTTGTGCATTTTCTTCATCGACCCAACTGCTAAATTATACAAAAAATGTACTGATTTTTTGTACGATCGAATACAATTGAAATTGAAGAGGTCTCGTAATTTGGCTAACTCTTCTACCTCCTCAATCTGCAGCAACGAAGTCAGACGTACATAGAAGGATAGTTCTTATGGGCGGCTCGAAGACAAATATTCTGCGACCTAAACTGCCGCCTGGCGGCGTCACGAGCTACCAGCTGTTATAGAGGACCGCGGCAAAGTTAGCGCCCCTGCCACTTTGAGTAATCGGTTTTTTTTACGAATCGTTGATATAAGATGTACAGGGTGTCCCACGATCGAACGGCATCCGTGAAATTGAGGGTTGGGGCTGAAATTCTGAGTCGATTGATACAAGCATGTATGGTTCCCGGATCAACCTCTGAATTATTATTAATATTTTGAATATAATCGTAATTTCGTCGAAAACACCGTCGAAAGCACCTTTTTAGCGGTTTTTTATGACTTTTTCATAGAAATTTTGGGTTTTGGGGGAAATGAATGATAGATTCGTGTTTAGGGGATAAAATTACATGGAAATGGACCAATAAAAAAAATATTAAAAATCCAAAAATTTTTTGGATTTTTGGGGCATAAAAGTTTTTTCACTAAATCATGGATAACTTCTTTTCCTTTGGGATTTGGCACTCCTTTTTGTGCTCAATCTCTTCGTTATGATTTTCCCTTTAAAATGCTTTTTTAATTATTAAAATCCCATGATTTTTCGATTTTTGGCAGAATTTCAAAGTTGGACCATCGATTTTTGCAAATTTTTCCATACATACCCCTTTGCCTCTTTTTTTGCGATTTTTCGA
>JAPYZI010002132.1:0-38546 GCA_030523105.1 Ophioninae sp. A BG-2022a | reverse complement strand
TACGCGAAGCTCACTCTACGTCCTTTTGAAATATCGTGATTTTTGAGATTCCGCCAAAATGGGCCTGGGAGGTCGAAAAAATTTTTTTTTCGTTTTTTAAGTATTAAAAGGGTGTATTAGATCGGAAATTGTCCGCTGATTACGAAAATGCTCGAGTTTTTGCCTCGAGTAGAAAATTAGACTGAGAAAATGCAAAAAAACTTTACTCGAATATTTTTTCGACATTTTTTCCTAGAAACGGAGAGTTCAGTGCGAATAAAATGGTGTATTTGTCTCCCACGTATAAAAATATTATAAAAATATTTATTTGTACGATTGTGGAAATTAGTGAGGGCGCCCCTAGCGGACAGATAGGGAACTAAACTTGCAATCTCGAGACCAAACGATTCTGTAAAACCGTTCTTTTTCGAAGCTGGAAGAGACACGAGAATAACAACAACAAAAAAAAAACAAAAACGAAACGGAGGCTCGTTGTCAATGGGGAAAAAAAAAACGAACGGGGAGAAACGTAACGGAGGATATCCGCGTTGAAACCATCACCGTCAAACGCGACAACCTTGACACACTGCCCCTTCGAGAGAATCCTCGAAATTGATTGGTACGACCCATGGCGCGGTAGTATTACGAGAGTCCGCTTTATCCTCGACCTAAACTCAACCCTTGGATGAGTCCAACCCCCATAAGTCCAAAGTCCAAAGAAATCCAACCCCCGATCGAACCCCCGAATGCAAACATAGCAAATTTGAAAAAAAAATAGTAAATTCAAAAAAAATAGTTAATTTGACAAAATAGTAAATTAAAAAAAATTGTTAATTTAAAAAAAAAAGTAAATTCGACAAGAAAATAGTAAATTTGAAAAAAATAATTAATTCACCCACCAAAAATGATTCCTCTTTATATATATATTTTTTTTTTGTCCAATTTACGATTCTTTTTAAAATTACTATTTTTTCCAAAATTACTATTTTTCCAAAATTACTATTTTTTCCGAAATTACTATTTTTTCCAAAATTACTATTTTTTCCGAAATTACTATTTTTTCCAAAATGACTATTTTTTCCAAAATTACTATTTTTTCCGAAATTACTATTTTTTCCAAAATTACTATTTTTTCCAAAATTACTATTTTTTCCAAAATTACTATTTTTTCCAAAATTACTATTTTTTCCAAAATTACTATTTTTTTCAAAATTACTATTTTTTCCAAACTTACTATTTTTTCCGAAATTACTATTTTTTCCAAAATTACTATTGTTTCCAAAATTACTATTTTTTCCAAAATTACGATTTTTTTTAAAAGTTTCTTTTTTACATTGTAAAATTGGATGTCAACATGGCGACTGGGGCGATTATCCCTAATGGCTAGTGATCCTAATTAGGAATTCGTCGAGTGATAAAAGCGCGGAGTCACGAATGAAATGATTTTCCCTCGACGGTGCGAGATAAACGATTGGGAGGGGCATGGGGGTGGTCCAACTGTGGAGGTTTTAAACCCGTGCAACTGCGAAGACCCGTTCGCGGGTCCTCTAGGGAAAATGGCTGAGCTTCATTCACTCGGATTGAACAAGATAGTTTTGGAGAGGATTTCACGTCCCTCTTGAAAACTTCTAGTCGCGAGTCCACGGCTGAACGAATTCACCCGTCGATAATCGTTCTTTAATAATTATTAGTTCGCGTTGCATTCACGTTTTATAAAATTCAGTTAAACGTCCGATGTTTTTTCTTCTTTTTTTTCAAGCTCGTCGAATGCAAGAGCGCGTGTATCGGATAAGGCAATTAATTGAAACATTGATGGTTTGTTTGGGTTTGTTCAAGATTGGTTTCGGATGGTTTGGGTTTGTTCAAAATTTGCATGGGTTTGTTTGGGTTTGTTCAAGATTCGTGGGATTTGTTTGGGTTTGTTCGAGATTCATTGGATTTGTTTGGGTTTGTTCAAGATTGGTTTGGGATGGTTTGGGTTTGTTCAAAATTTGCTTGGGTTTGTTTGGGTTTGTTCAAGATTCATTGGACTTGTTTGGGTTTGTTCAAAATTTGCTTGGGTTTGTTTGGGTTTGTTCGAGATTCATTGGACTTGTTTGGGTTTGTTCAAGATTGGTTTGGGATGGTTTGGGTTTGTTCAAAATTTGCTTGGGTTTGTTTGGGTTTTTTCAAGATTCATTGGACTTGTTTGGGTTTGTTCGAGATGCATTGGATTTGTTTGGGTTTGTTCGAGATCCATTGGATTTGTTTGGGTTTGTTCAAGATTCATTGGACTTGTTTGGGTTTGTTCGAGATTCATTGGATTTGTTTGGGTTTGTTCGAGATCCATTGGATTTGTTTGGGTTTGTTCATGATTCATTGGGTTTGTTCGAGTTCGTTTGGGTTTGTTCAGGATTGATTTACTTTGTTTGGGTTTGCTCAAGTTTGTTTGGGTTTGTCTAAACTCTACCCGAACAGCTATGCGCAATTTCTTCGTTCATATCTGTTTGGATTTCATTGGGTTTGCTCAAGTTTATTGGGGCTCGTTTGCGTTCAATGGATTCGTTCTCCGATCAGACATACGTACTATCTATTCGAGAACGTAATTGTCTTCGGTACGCGTACACGGGTGCAACGAAAAACAAAAAACGCTCGTACTATTTTCGAGAGTCGGGCCACACAGCCGGAACGTTATTTCCAACGCAAATAGCGAAAAAAAAAGAAAAAATCGTTTTCTCTTGACAATTTCCGGTATTCTGGCTCAGCGCGCGCTGAATCCATTCGAGATGAACTCACACTCGAGAGCTTAGCCCGCTCGAGATAAACTCGCGAAAGTTCTCGATCGACAAATCGACGAGCACGTGCAATAATGAATAATGCAGTCTCGGGATACACGAGCGTGAGCTCTCCGAGAGAAATCGAATGTTCCTTCATGCTTGTCTTCCTTTCATTGCCTTATTTTCTTTTTTTTTTTATTTTTTTATTTTTTTTTTTTTTTTCGTCGAGTCGAAAAGCTGGCATTGGAAAAAGAAAATTCAACGGACGCATCAGGACAGTTCTTTCGTGACTGATGAAAAATTCCTCACGTGTCGTTTAACAATTATTTATAAATTTTTTTTATACGATTTTTTTTTTCAAATTATTTTATTAAAATTATATAATTATTAATTTTATTAATTGATATTATTTAATATTAATTTTTTTTAATACTTATTTATAAATATTTATTTTATATAATATTAATGAAACATTTTATATTTATAATAAACAATATTTTTAGAAACCATTAAAAAATAAACGACAAAACTTTCGTTTGTCCCTTTTTTCATATTTTTTTTTTTGCGAACGGAAAACAAAACTATGAGCAAACAGGATAATCCTTTTTTTTTTTTTTTCGATTGTACAGCACATGACATTTTATTTTTTTATTTGCGCTCGCGCGATCGAAATTAATTTTCTCTTCCACTCGATACGGGCTGATTGGGCTCAATGGCTCTTCGTAAACCCGAGCAAACGAACAAAAAAACATGCGGCTCCGAAACTCGATGAATAAATCGTATTTCCATATTCTATTTGTTTTTTTTTTTTTTTTGTTTTACATTTTTGTTTTCACGATTTTATACGCATTGATACGACGACTTGATAAATATGAATTTGTGTTTTATTCGAGTTAAGCCCAAACCCAGATACAACGTTGAATCGAAAAAAAAAAAAATTTTTTTTTAAAATAAAAAAACGAAAATTCGATTCCCGTTCAATGAATAAATAATACAATTTTATTAATAAATAAAAGCTTATAAATAAACAATGAAATAATTGTAACAAAATGAAATCGCGTGAGGCAATAGTTTAACAAAGTTTCATGAAACTTCGTTCGAGTTCTCGATTGGCAAAACGATAATACACGTATAACCAAAAAAAAAAAAAATACGTATCGGAATCCGTTGGATAAGCTTTCAAAGTGTTTCGTCGATAATTCCGGACGGCCTCAAATTAACCCCGCGGCTAAACCACGATCGTTCTTCTTTTTGCAACCCCCTGTCCTTTTTCATTCATCGACTATTCTCTAATTATACATCCGTTGATTCACCGATCTACGTTTTTTCCCAAAGCTTCCGACACGTCCAAGGTCACTCAATCCTTTGCGTTGTCAATTTGCAAAAAATCTTTTTATTTGCTCTTTTCACGATTTTTTTGCTTCGTCACGACGAAACATTCATCGGTCTCGATGCCTCGCGTAAAAACTCTTCCACGTTCGTGCGTACGGGGATTTTATACGGGCGGAGAAAAGAGGGGGGGGGGCGTTTTGCGAACGACGGTTATTGTTCATAACGCTCGAGTAAAAATAACTTCGCTATCGCGGACTCGAGGCAGGACAGTTCCGACGTTCAATGAAACGGGAAACGTGCCCGTACATTTGGCAACGGAAAAGAGAAGTAACAAAAATAACGAACATTCACGAAAGGACGTTGAAATTTTCACGTGTTGCGATTAAAATTATTTTTCTCTTTTCTCTAATCGTTTGAGTTTACTAATTTTGTAAATTCGGGAAGCGAACGGTTTTTAGTCTGTTTTTTGGATAAATTAACTCGTCGTGAATAATAATAATAATAATAATTATTATTATTATTATTATTATTGTGAATTTAATGTACGAGTTAAATTAATGAATATTGTTGTTGATTGACGTTATTAGAAAAAACAAAAGTTAAAGATTGGCTGATTGAAATTTAATGTTATAAATGTTGAATGCTCAAAATGTATTCGATAATGTTTTCTATAAATACATTGTTTCGAAAATAAAACGAAAACTGTAAAACGTTGAAGTAATATTAAATACTAAAAATATCAAATATAAACAATAAAAAGTTTGGATAAAAAAGAAATCATAGTTGCATTTCAACGAAGCTTCAACCCCCTTCCATACTCTGCTTCATCACAGAAATACCATCGACCACGTTAAACATCATCGATTTCATTGAAACGAGCTATTCCCCTATTCTTAATCCAAGCAAAACCCAAACAAACCCAAACAACGGCACCGAGCCACCGGATAACCCCGAAAAACTGATGGCTGTATGAAAATCCGCCAACCAAAAAAACTTTCGTAAAAACTTCGTGAAAATAATAACAAAAAGTTATCTCGGAATGGAAAGTGACGGAAGAGCGATACAATCTGAGGACCCGCGTGTCGATGTCGTAGGCGTAGTCGATGACGGTCTCCAAAAAAAAAAAAAACAATTGTTCACCAAAAGATCGGAAATGAGTCAAAAATAATATTGGGCCAAACCCGGAAATCCTAATCCCTCAGGAAACCCTCAATAACCTCATAAATGCTAAAAAAAAAACAAGGAAAACCATCAAAAATATCTCACCTGTTGCAGGTTGGCGATTGTTTAAGCTGGTATTCACTCGAGGGAACGAAAAACCCGATTATTCACGAAAGGAGATATCACCGAAAGAACGATCATCGTGATTTCCGTTTGGGGGATGAAAAGAAAAAAACAAAAAGGGAAGCGTGATTCCGAGATGTACGATGATAGCGGATTGGGTGTCCAGCAGCAGCGGGTTATATCGCGAGACTGAAATGCGAAAACGTTCGAGAGTGTAGTCCTGTTATATCTCCTGTAAACAGGAGAGAGAAAGAGGGTTTGAGGGATGACGATGAAGGAAGGAGGGGAGTAGTGTGGGAGGGTCGGAGAAATCGGATAGAAAAGCGAGAGAAGGATGGGAGGAGAAACGATGAGGACATTCCCGTACGCAAGCCCCCAATACCCCCATACTCGACCCCATCGAATTCTCGTTCGAGTCCTCGTTTCAGCCTTGAGGGAAGTTAGGGGGTTTGGTAGAGGGAATCATCCCTTTCCCTTTCTCCGAGTCTTTCTCCCCTACCCCAGTGTTACAGGAGGCTAACTCCCACCTGAATCTTATCCTTTACCCCACCTAATACCATTGAGAATGGCAAAGCTCTTCTGGTCTCCCAAAGCCACCGGGACTCCGATCTACCGTTTTCGATGTTGCCCACTTGCGCCCTTGTGAATGTAAAGACGAGGCAACGGTTTTGTAGCTGGAGTTGATGGGGGTGGAGGAAGAGGAGGCACTTTGACGATTCGAACGATGCGCAGGCGTCCGCTTGGCCAGGGTATAGGCCTGCCTGGGATATCATATAGGTCTGGGCTGCAGGTACGAGCTGCTTTGGCTAGGGGCTTCCCTCGACTGTCAACCAGCCTCGATAACCCCAGCCAAATGGAAACCAACCCCGACGAGCAGTAAAAAAAAAAAAAAACAAAAATAAAACAACCATTGGTCAATGACTATACCCTGCTTCTTCGTTTTCACTTCAATTGAGAAAGTTCTAGACACCATCTGTGTTTTGGATAACGTCTTTCACACCCCAATAGTCACCTTGATTGATTGGATCTGTCGCTCTTTCTCGTATTTACCAAACAACACGAATTATTCCCTCAGAACTCAGATGTTTACCATCCTAGTGATCTAACCAGGAATGGATTCCTTTCGTCACACGCAATTCATTAGGATTTCACGAAATTCGAAACTTTGAACGATTTGGATACTCGAGGTTTATACATATTACGATTTATTCTGTCGAATCCATTCGAGATATCGTGCCAATTGATTTTACGTTGGAAGTTTCAGCGTTTTTGTCACTTCGATTTACGAAGTTGAAGCAAATCTTGATAAATTTTTGTTAGATAATAATGGTTTAATTTTTCCCGTTTGAAATCCGAACAAACCCAAACACCATTAATCCCATTTTTATGAACCAGTAACCTCAAAAAGTTCGAAAAGTCCTTTTTTATTCACCGAATCGACTTTTCAGACTTGGATATACGTAGCCACATGGATATTCATCGAGAAATAGAAATATATGTATTGGACGAACTCGCAGTTCTCCGAATTACCTAAATCGGTTGGAATGATCGAGGCCAAGGTCACGGGCGACCTTGGCCCAGTTAACGGGCGTCAGATTCTCTCCGACGACTTCGTTCTCCCAGTCATATCCCATACAAACGCCACCGCCCCCATAAGCCCTAATACCAGTAACTATCTCACCAATCGCGATCTGGTGTTTTCCCCCAATGCCCACCCATTTCCCTTATCGATATATCGACGTGGAAAAGCGCACCCCGTTGCGCGCCATGATTTGGCGGGATTTCGTATCACCCCATAACCCCGTATACAGGGTGACCGGTGATTCGACTTTTTCCTTGAAAAGGTAAGGTCGATGGAGAGCTCGTTTGAATCAAATTAAGCTACATCATCTATAGGGCTCATAATTTAGTAATTACTTACTTATGAGGGTTTTAGGATTTTCTAGAAATCTTCTCGTTCGTTACCATTTATTAAAAACAAATTAAAAACGCAATATTTTTGTAAATAAACGATATTAAACGGTTCTCTAAACCTTGGGAGGAAATATAGAATTTTCTCGAATTTTTAAAATAGTATTTTATCATTTTGAGAATTTTCTAGAATTTTTATAATAGAATTCTACAATTTTTGAATTTTCTATATTTTTTCGAACAGAATTTTAACAATTTTTGAAATTTTTGAAATTATTTTAGAGCAATTCACTCATAGTAGTTATAAATACACGAATTTATCACTATCGATTATATATTGTTCGTAATTATTCAAATTTCGTAACTTTTACCTTCGTTTTGATAATTAATTTGAGAATTTTATATATTTTCGTCGCATTAATCAACGTATTTTTCGAGTCAGAAATGTTTTTTTTTCGTTGAGAAGAAAAGTGTGTATTTTATATCGGGATAACAGACGCATTTTCGCAGCATCGATTTATCTTTCGAAAGAGCACGCATACGTATATGTAGGTGGGTATAAACATAACAATTCTTAGTTATCCTGCGGCTGCAAATGTCCTCGGCACTTCCCACGATTTATCCAGAGTCCTGGACCCCTGTTATACACCCCCACCCCCACCCCCTCGCTCACCCACTCGGAGCCTCTTCCCTCGACCGTCCTTCGCGCCGATCGTTTCTATGGGATTCAGACCACGGTTGCTAGCATAGAGAGAGATTGGCGGGCACCCACTCGTATACGCGTGTAAAACGAATCGACTGGGAGACTCAGCCTGATATTTATATTTATGCGATTCGAGGAGGAGAATCTTCGGGTCCCATTGAGGGGAAACGATAAAGCTGGTAATAAAAGAGGTCAGACTGCTTAGGAGGAACCTAACCTCGAAACGAAACTTTCAACGATTTTCTATCGATTTTTGACCTTAGGGAGACTTCTCGAAACAAAAAAATTCGCAACAGACAATCATTGATGTAAATATATATTCACTACAATTCGACGTTCCAGAAACGAATTTTCATAATCGTGAAAGAATAGGAAGAAAAGCAATCGGCACTCACCGGGAGAAACGTATGTCCAACATGATTCAAACGGAGAGATTTCGGATTTTCCGTTGAAAGGATTTCGATGCGAAAAAAGCTCGGTGGGTAAAAAAGAGAACGGCTCAACAGGTAGTCGGTAATAGAAGTACTTACCGACTGTCGGTAACTCGGATTATTGTATCACCTACAGTCGGTATTTGAAGTTTATCCAGCGCGATGTAAATTTTGTCGCACACGCGTCGCAACACAAATCCGCCATGACGCGGGCGCGACGTAACTTTCATACGTATCGGCCCTATTGTTACGCGTGAACGAAGCAAGTATTCAAAAGTATTCAAAACAGTACGATTCCCGAGTAGAATACGTAAAGAGGTTATAACGGGATTAGGTGTTCCGATAAACGTATCAATGATTATGGCGTCCCGTCGCTTCCCGTCGCGTCTACCAGAATCGAGGAAGTTCGAGGCTCGATGAAAAAAATTCAACACTATCAAATCATTATCTTTCCTCGATAACTTTATGTTTCGTTGCGTCGATAAACGGGGACAAAATGATTTCCCACGTTATCGCGATACGTAATAATAATCCACCTGATTTTATTCGTCGATTAACAGAAGAGCGAATTATGCCTGGAAACGAAACGGACCTGCGGCTATGTAGAAAACAACAACGTAGAAGATGTATCTGTCACTGCGATGACACAAAAGCGAATATTAGATCCTGGCTTCACTGACGCGCAAAAACGGAGAATAAACAATTATTATCTACCCACCCGCATACATCAAATCCTCAGATACGACTCTGAAGCTTTGTACACATCTTGCTTCGAGGATGGAACTTTTTTACTTACCACTAGCTGGGGTAACAACGAGCTATCGAATTTGATCGAAAAGTCAACCTAACGACCCAAACAGTCAAATTATGGAACACGGAATGATAAGTCCTCGCAGACGAATCACTGCAGTTGTACAAAGTGGTCAACAGCAAATTCGTACCGTTCAAAAACATTCCGTTGCCCGACGACGGCCCCACCGTTCCGGACACGGCGTTCAGTCCTGACGGAAGATACATAGTTTGGTCAAGCTGGTCGCGACGTTGTACGTACACTTGTCGAACATTGAATCGAGTATATTAGGGTTTTTACACTTCTTCCTACTTATTTCCGATAAAATAAATTTCTTCTCTCTTTTATGATACTTTATCAATTTTTATTAGTTCTCAATACGATCTCCGATCTCTTTCAGTGTTCGTGTCTTCGGTGTACGGCGATCCGCATTCTCACGACGTCCTCCGGCTGGACCCGCCGGACAGTAGACTCGGCATTTTCTCACTAGGATTCTCCAATGATGGAAACGAGATAATAATAAGTGCGAACAACGGTCACCTATACATTTACGATTTCAGAGAACATCTGTGGACTCTTCGGGTTCGTAATTTTTCATCTCTTTACTTCCTATCGAATCTCTGCTGATCAATCTGAGATTTCTTTGAATTCTGAACGAATCGGTTTTAAATGAAGAATTTTGTGTAACAAATATTGTTTCAGGTAAAAGGACATTCGAGGGACGCCAATGCTGTTACTTTCGCAGACAACCCTTCGCAAATACTTTTTAGCGGTGACGACGACGGAATGGGAAAGGTATCCACTTGCGACGAACCAAATTTAATGTTTAATCTCCTTCAAACTCTAAGATTTACTGAACCTTACGAAAGATATCAAAAACCGAGTTTTTTAAAAAATGTATCACGTAACTCACAACTTTCACCCGTAATTTTCTATTAATTCATATTTTAAATTCACTTTTACTAATCTAAATATAGTAGAAAATATAGACAAATAGATATATTTTTTTTTTCGTAAAAGGACACGATTCGTTTTTTACTTGGAGAAAACTTTTGAAAGCGAATAAAATGACTTTTTATTCTAATAAAACACGAATAAAAAAATATATTTGAAATAAAGAAGATATTCTCGTTATTTTCGCGATCGAGGGAATTTTCGCGATGAAAAATTTTCTCGCCGGTACGAAACGCGCGAATAATTGACCCGTTTTCACGGAAGCCGCAAAAAATAAAAAGAGCGTCATCTAATGCGTTTAACGCTAATAGATTCCAAGATTATTCAGACTGGGAAGCCTGCGTATGCGTCATAAGAATCTTGGCCAACCCGAGATTTTCCGCTGGCTCGGCGAAACTCTGAGCCGATAGAAAGAACAACAAAAGCTGGCGACGAAAATACGAGAGAAAAAATAAATAATCTTCTATTCGCTAAGGTTTTCTTCAATTAAGGCTTAATTAGAAATACTCCCGCCGATGTAAAACGGCTCGACTTATACAGCTGGGTAATTAGCGCTTTCCCACATTTGGACAACGAGAATCAGCCGAGATGTCGTTAGACCTTTCGGTGAAGATGCCGGTAATTCCGGAGACAGTTATTGATAGCGTTCGAAATCGATTGTCAACTTTCATCAGTGCTACAACTAGCCGAATCAGAGCTGGATCGTACCTTCCCGCTAATTCTATCCTGGGAGAGCTGAAATTGGTCTTTTATCATTTATCACGAAAGCCTTGGTTCGATTTGGGCTGTAAATTCTCAGTCGTACCAAAACCGAGTGATGAATAATAAAAAACCACTTTTCCCATCCCTCCGTAAACTCTCAGAATTGTCTAATGTCGAATCGACGCGAGTTTCGTTGTTAAAGTGGTATTTTTTCATGAAAAACAATTTTACGCTTCATAAACCTTCATTTTGAGGTTATAATTACTGCGATTTCACATTTTCAATTGTTTTTTTCGACGACGATGTACTTTTCGTTTTGAGGTAATGTGAATTGCAATTCTAGGGTTTCAACTGTTTTTGATGCAAATATAGGCAAGAACTTAAGAAAATTGATGCGAATCCGTTTCTTACGAGTCTTGAATGACGTCACCGAAAAACATCCTTGACGCGGCGAAAATTTCCGAACACATTTCGAAACGTCGAACGGCATTCGATTCGTGAAAACTGCACTTTTTTCGCCATTTTTTACAGCGTAAAACGTTTTCCTCTTTTTTTTCACGTTCATCGACGCGGCTCGTAACCACCAAGCTCTTTTTACGGTTTCAATGCGCATGCGCAATCAGCATAATGCAATTAAACTGTCACGAGACAGAAGCGCCAGTTATTGCGCTTCGGCAAAAATTTAACGAGCCGTAATGATAATTGAACGAAATGAGGAGTTAAACGTGATTGTTTTGTCACGATGCAGGTTATGGTTATGACGCAACGTAAAATTGCCGGGTGTTTATACCACGTATCCTCGCGATCGAATACGATCAAACGTATAACCAATTAATCATTATACTTTGGGCTCCCGTGAGTCTATCGATATGGCTAACGCAACGTTATTCGTGTCAATGTCGTTTCGCGTCTCTGTGAGAAAACGAATGTTCGTTATGATTTATCTCGCATTATTATCGTTCCCTCGCGCCTTTCCCTACGTAAATTAATAAAGAGATCGAGATTCCCATTTCGAGTGATGATCGAGATCGAATCACGAATCAAAATTGAATCACGTACCGAAAACACGATTTCCCCCGACTCCCTCGAGTTGTAAAAGCTGAAACTGATCAGACACGCGCATGCGTCCTTTATCCTAGTAGAAATACACGTTTTGGTCAGGCGCGACGAAAAGTACTATTTTAATAATCGCGATTGAAGTAAAACCCTCGCTAAAAACGAGCCCTTATGAATATTGTATTCAATAAAATCCTTTCTTTGTAAAATGCGGAAATAATATTGCTTCAAAGAAGTCGATAAAAATTAGAATCAACCGAGCGTCCGCATCGGGCGCCACTGTTCCGAAATATGAAACTGGATATTACGAATGAAACGCTAAAAAAATGAAAGCTAGAAAACTTTAATTTGGAGGTTAATTTGAGTTTTCAATTTACCGACCTAAATCAAAAGAACGATTACTTGTGATGTAAAGAAACAACCGTGGATGAGAAAATTATGCTCGAAAGGTGGATTCCCTCGATAACCTCAAACGCAGGAAGAACGCGCCTCCACTTCGAGACTTTAAAATGACATTACTCCGAAACGGATGAACCGATCTGGATGAAATTTTTTGTGGGCTTTCAGGACGATGGCAACGATGATCCCTCGGTCGCCATTTTGCTAAATAATGTTTCGTTCCTTCAAAATGGCGGTTTGAAAATTTGTACTGCCTCTCTCGCACTCGTGAATTGTTTCAAATGGTCAATTTCAATATTAAGAGGGAATGCAGAGAGGAGAAAAGTCATAGAAACTGGGGGAGAAGATTTCAACCGTGATAAGTGTCCGAATCGGATGCAGATCTGCAAGAATCAAGGTTACGTACGATCGGGAGTATTTGTGGATAGAGAGAAAGAAACGTCCGGTGAACATATCCTATTGGGATTGTAACACGCACATATGTATATGCATATATATAGTTTGTATATAAGGAAGGCAGAGTTGGTGGAGTGCACGAAGTTAGCCCGCGAGACATAAGTCGATAACAGGTAGATTAGTCTTCCGTACGCTCGTGTCGCCGTAGTTTGCCTTTTGTCGTGCATCGATCCTCGACGTCGTTGCCTCGGTTCTAAGGGAAAAAATATTTCATCGTTCGAACTCCACTTTTTTACGAAAACGAAAAATCGATTAATCCAAATTGAAAATAACTGTTTCGTGAATTATTTTCCGAAGACAGTAATTGCAATTGATATTCGTAAATTCAACAATTGCTGAAATATATCGCGAGGCAAGTGAATCTTTGAATCTTTGAAGTCTGTAAAAAGATCGGAAGAAAAAAAATAAACTCAATATTTCTTCAATGTGAAATCGACTCGATTCGTTCGTGAAAATAATTTTTTTTTGGGTACGAATTATTTGAATTTCAAAGGTGAAGTATTTGTTTGGGTTTGTTTGGTTATCAATAAATTAATTATATTAAATTCTTTTATGATAAATTAATAATATTAATTTAATTAACAATAAATTAACAATATTAATTTCGTTAATAATAAATCAAAAATATTAATTTACTTGACAATAAATAAACAACGTTAATTCAGTTAACATTTTATGAAATTTGAGAACTGAATCAAATTTAAAAATCAAATTTGCAAAACTTTTTACGTTTTTTCGAATCGAAATACGTGTTTTTTTTTTTTGGCTTAAAAATGCATCGAAAAAACTTTTTTTTCGTTTCGTTTTGATTTTCAATGGGTGATTTGTCCCGCCTGCGATCAAGAGGAAAGGAAATTTCCGCTCGGAATACCCGATCGTAACGTCGTCCCATTTATTTGCAATAATATCGCGCGTCGGTCTCGCGCCTCCTTTGATAATGCGAAAGATAAGGCAATTAACGGAGCATACCACGGGCAAAAGCAACGAGTCTCTTATCGCCGTGCGTTTAGCGTAAATTTGCAAACGGTGATCGGGAGGAAGACGTTTGACGCTGCAACTTGTTTCTTCCGCGCCTGAATGCGCGCGTTTTTTTTTTTTTTCTTTTTTTTTTCATCCATTATTCATCGAAATAACTTCAGCGAAACATATGGTGCGATTTAATCGTTCGCGACGAGAGGGAGAGAGATTAAAATTCATCTCGCAAACGACTTTTCAGCTTACGAATTAATTTATTTTATTTTTGAGTTTTATTTCAAATTTATTTATGATTTTTTTTTTTTTTTCAATTTTTAATTCAATTTTTATTTTTATTTCAATTTAATTTTTAAATATTTTGTATTCAATTGCAATTTCAATTTAATTTTTAAAAATTTGGTATTCAATTTCAATTTTAATTTCAATTTCAATTTAATTTTTAAAAATTTGGTATTCAATTTATATTTTAATTTCAATTTCAATTTAATTTTTAAAAATTTGGTATTCAATTTCAATTTTAATTTCAATTTCAATTTAATTTTTCAAAATTTTGTATTCAATTTCAATATTAATTTCAATTTCAATTTAATTTTTAAAAATTTTGTACTTAATTTCAATATTAATTTCAATTTCAATATTATTTTTTTTAATTTTCGATTCCAATTTTACATTTATAAATTTTATTTTCAATTTAAATTTTCTTATTTATTTTAAATTCAATTTAAATCTTAATTATTTCTTTTAATTCTCGTTCAACGAGTAGCATAAACGGAAAAGCAACGAAAGAAAAAATGAGCAACGGAACTGCGATCGATCAACGCGTCAACATAGTTTCCTCCGTCGAGAGAAGAAACACCGTCCCCATCATATACACGAGAGGAACGCATTACGATATCGGATTTGACATAGTCAGTATAAATAAATAAATTATTATTATTATTTTATACGATTCAACGATTATTTAGAAAAATTAATGGACCATAATTAATAATATCCTTTCAATATTATTTATGATTAATTATTGATCTAAGAACAAGTCGTTAAATCATTATTGTTATATTTATTAATAATGAATATTGATATCACTTTTTATTTATTTATTTTTTTAATCATGTTTAATACGTTAATAAACGATATAAAAATGAATAATTAAATAAGCTGACATTGCGGGAGTAAAAAAAACGTTTCGATCATATCGGAACATGGTAATGCGAGAGCACAAATCACCTCTCGCAAACTCATTGTTGCATTCTCGAGTAACCTGCAAATCTGCATATTACGGATTACTCTGGGCATACATATCGGTAATTCGAATCCCACTCGATTTTTTTCGATCGAACATTCCGGATCTTATTTGGCGTCCGTGTATACAGGGTGTCCGATTTTAAACAAACATTTCTTCTAATAAAAAAGATCATTTATTTTCTTAAGTAATTTTTTAATGGTTTTTTTGGATTTGGGTTTGTTTGGGTTTGTTTGGGTTTGTTTGGGTTTGTTTGGGTTTGTTTGGGTTTGTTTGGGTTTGTTTAGGAAGCCATCCAATCAACCGAGAGTCGTTAAAAGTGAAATAATCGTAATTTAAGGTTAAATCCCCCTCCCCTTGGATCTCTCGTTACGAGAAGATAATTTTTATTCACTGGAATATCTCCAGGATGAAAAAGACACGTGTTCGTAGTAAATCAAGTCCTCGAGGTCACATTCGAATCTTTATCTTACTGGGAAGATCGTGTAATAACTCAAACGTCGAGAAAGTGCAAAAATTATCCACCGCTGGTAATCTATTACGATGGCAATCAAATTGTACGTGCGTTTTTTTTTTTTTTTCAATCGAGGATACCAAAGCGTTCGTCGTTTCGTTGGATTTTCCATTGTTTGTCATACTCGCTATTTCGATTTAATACGTTTTTTTTTTTTTTTCATTGATGATTTTTTCGTAATATTTCATTATTTAAATTTTTATTATTTTTATTTTTTACTAATTTAATTGAATATTATCAACATTTTTGTTTTTCTCTTCATAAAAATCAATTTTCTTTTACAAATTTCCCCTTTTATTTATGTAATATAAATAATAATAACGACGCAACGAATCAAGATCAATGTTGCAATAAAGCCGCTCGCCGAATCGTGCCCGCGAACGCCATCGAAGGGAAACCAAAGAAAAATAATCGCCCGTGGCGTGTCGATTAACTCGGGGCAATACGACCGAGAAAAACCAGTGGACGATCGATCAAAGAAAAAAAAAAAGAAGAAGAAAAAAGAACTTGATTTCGTGACATTCAACCGTTTGGAGAACGCAATCGCTGAACCCAACGGATATATATCGTATTAGTCAGAACTGTGGCTCCAGTGATTGCAATCAATTACTCTAGAGTATTTAATGCATCGAGACGCAGTGACAATACTGTGGGCGTTAACTCGCGGACACAATAAACGAGCAAAGGGGAGAAAAACGATCAAATCTGAACAATCCTCGAACGTGTCTTCAAGGACGAGAAAACTTTTTTTTTTCATGTCGATTTTAATTTATTCTGATTTTTTGTATCATTTTAATAAATAATACGTTATTATTACTTCATATGTATTATAATAGTTATTGAAATACTTGAACTGTCGTCAAACATAACCTAATCGGGCCCTTGTTCGTCAAACATAACCTATTCGGGCCCTTGTTCGTCAAACGTAACCTATTCGGGCCCTTGTTCGTCAAACATAACCTATTTCCTCCTTTTTCGTCAAACATAACCTATTTAGTGCTTCTTTCTTACCTTTCTTTCATTTCAGGGAAGAACATTCGCCCACATGATAAACGATTTCGTGATAATATACGGGCCGCTGAACGAATATCTCGCGATCTACGAGACGCCCGAAGGTCGCAAGGTCTACGAGGAGACGCTGTCAGCAGCGAGGAATCAGTTTCCGCAATACGTCAGGGAAATCGAGGGAACCGCCGATGGTGCTAATGTTCCATTTTTTAAGGTTAGAATCGCGCTTTTTAAACATTTGTTAAGGTTAGGTCGAACTTTTCAAGATTTTTTGAGGTTAAATCGTACTTTTTAAAGTTTTTTAAGGATTCTTAAGGTTAGAACGTTTGTTTATGTTTTTTTTTTTTTTTTTTTCGAACTCCTCGATGTCTCATTTTCGATCATTTCCATTACGCTCATTTTTTTCTCACGATTCTACACGCACGTATAATAATGTCGTAAACGAATCAGCGTTGTGGAGATATTCCGTTTGTCGGCTGTCGTCCCATTGTTTTTGAGGAAACAAGTGCGACGGGAAAATGGCACGTGGCGATCGCTCGGGTACAAGCATAAATATAGCCATTCGTACGAGCGAATACGAAAACATTAGGTGCACGCGAGAACTAGGTAGTTATAGCCACGCAATAGCCAAGATTACCAGCTAATATGTTTCGAATATTGCTATTCCTTCATTTCCGCAATTATGTCGCGAACCCGGCCGTGTCATCTGGCGTAATACCTATGCTGCGGACATCGCGGTTAATAAACACGCGCATTATTGTTATTTGACGAGCCAAGCCTTCGCGATCTCGCAAACAAGCGCTATATTTCTTTTATTTTTCTTCTCATTTTTCCGCACGATTTTTTAAAAAATTGTTTTTTTTTTTTTTTTTATTGAAATGAGGTTAGAAATTCCGAGTCCGTTTTTTCCGAGGACAGAAATCAACGCTAGTGGAAATACTTACCCCATTTCAGGTCCTAATCGTCACAATGAATAAATCATTTAATCAATATTTAATCCACTTACCCATCCTACTTCAGGGTTCCACAATCCGGGACAGTTTCACTGCGGTAAATTCACCCTGCTCGCGCATACACTATAAATACACATATAAATGGATGAGGGTCCGTTTATTTGCGAAAGATCGAATTTGCCTATCAACGAGATTAATTCAACGGGATTGTCTCCCAGAATGACAATTTGAACGCAATATCGGCAGCCATTTTACGTAGACAATAGTTGGATCGAGTTCTGCAGCTTCAATCTTCGTGGGTGGAAATTTCTAGCGGAAAAATAACCGAATGTGCTTCCAAATTGTCCACTCGATTTCTGATACCGGAAATTATTTGAAATTTTGACTTTCGACAATTTCTAACCTACAAATATCTCATACGAGCGCGTTGTTCCGAGTAGTGGATATTCTTTTCGGTTCTGGATGGTTGCGAAAACAAGAATGACAAAATGATCGATTCACAGCTGTTCCTGATGCACTTGGATGATATACTGCCAAACGCGACGAGCGGCGATCGCGTGAACGATCAACCAACCGGTTGTTCAACGATTATCTGCAACCATCCTGGTCAAGTAGGTAATGATTACGTACGACGGACGTATAAGGGTTGACGACGAAAAAGGAAATGATTATTACAATTCCATCATTGGATTATCGTAAAGTTGCATAATTCCGTCACTCGTTTATCATTGTCGCGTCATCGAGCAATCAAAATGGTTGATAACCTCAAAATACCTTAGAGGCGTGTTTACCGACATAACCAAAAGAAAAAATGAATAAAAAATCGAACGCACATATAAATATAAATATAATAAAGCACATATAAATATTAAAAAATATAAACAAATAAAGTGACTACTAATTTCGCTATAGCAAAATTGTAGCACTTAATTTTTCGAACAAACCTTGTGTATCGACCGTTGATCACGCATTATCTTACCGAGATTGATGGAAACCTTGGGGACCGAGAGATTGCGCCATGCGTCTATTGTTCGACGCGCTGTTTTCTCAACCGCTCAAACAAATCTCAAGCAAGCGTAACAGTTCCGTCCCCGTGTTGTTTCTTGTCTAGTTCCATTTCTTTGTTTTTTTTTTTTTGCTTTTTTTATTTATTCAGGAGATCCTTGGCCACAACGAGGACGCATTGTCCGAGACCATGAACCACTGGTATCTAGTCAGCGCTCACGTGATCGAGCCGGGGCTACGAGAGGAGAAATTTACTTCCCTGTGTTACGCGGGCTTTTTACCCGGATACACGATGGGCTACAACCATCACGGTCTCGTGTACACCATAAATACACTGAGCGCTAAAACACTCAGATCCGGAAAAACGCGTAAGTAAACCGGAAGTTTGATTTTATAATTCCAAACTTGAAGCAAAATTCTATTTTGGGCTCTGAAAATTCAATGTTTTCGTTTTCGAATGACATCGAATAACCGCCATCTTGAAATTATTTCAAGCCCGCTATTTCCTCGCCCGGGCACTCCTCGGTGTCGCGAATTACGTACAAGCTCAGCAAACCCTCAGAAACGTCGGTTACGGAGCCGCCGAAGGATTTTCCGTGAACATGACTTTTCTGGAGCAGGAGGGTGACCGGATGTTTCACAACGCCGAGGTCGGACCCGCTGAACCCGGAAACGACGAATCACAGCTCAGTATGCTCACCGCCAGCCCGGGAGAAAACATTGCTCATTGCAACAAGTGAGTATTCAATTAGACGTCATCATATCGGGTTTGTTTGAATTTGTTTAGGTTTGCTTGGCTTCGTTTGAGTTTATCTGACTTTGTTTCCGTTGGTTCGGACTCGTTTGTTTGGGTTTGTTCGAAACCTGCAAAAAATACAAATCGTACATTTTCGCAGATATCTTCGCTTGGACGTGCCGGAAGTAGACGGCGAGATAATAAGCAGCAGCGAGCACAGAATGGAAGCTATATGCAGACACGCTCTGCCAAAAACGCGTGAACAGGTTATCGCTATACTGAGCGATCGAACGGACAAGGAATACAGCGTTTATCAAGAAATAAGACCGAACGATTACGTCAAAACCATCGCTACTGGTAACTTCAATTCAAGAGATTGATTATGTTTTCTACACGGAAGATAGCTTCCTTTGAAATATCGTCGGTTTTATATAATTATTTATTATTTACGAGATACTGATCGATGATGTTTTTTTGGCTCACAGGTATTTTCGACTGCATCCAAAAAACGTGGTCGATTTACACCGACGTGCCAAAGTTCAATGACCCGGTCGTTGTCTTACCCCTTCAGCTGAAAGACAGCGCCAACACTTGCGCGAAGAGGCTGGCTTATCTCTGAATGATAACGGGAAGAAAAAAAGAATCCTATCACCTATGTGCCTCGAGCATCGTATCGCATTTACTCGATCTCAGATGAAAATCAATTCCTCCTTAATTTCGTTGAAAAGAAATTCTAGTTCACGAAACGACCGCTCGTTATCGTTGGATCAACGAATTCGAAGATCGCTCGAAAAAAAAAAAATGCTTTGGAAATGCTCGTATCGATAATTCATTAACGCCATTATTGATCTTCGCAGCGATGATGGATGAATTAAGAAAATACACGGTTTTGTTTTTTTACGAAAAGAAAAATAAGTCTTATTTCTTCGATCATAACCTTCCAACGCGATGACGACTTAAAGAAAAAGAAATCTTTTTTGACTAATCAGGAGTCTTACAAATATTGCGTAAAGCTGTATTTTTATTATTATTTTTTTTTATGTCATTCGCAAAGTATCTGAATAAAGTAGAACGATTCGAACTGTTGTTTTTTTTTCGTTTTTATAATCAGGATTCAATTCCAAACGTCCCGATTGTGAAAGCCTATAAAATATTAGTTTTTTTTTTCTTCGAGAAAACGAAAAAATATATTTATATATTGCGAAGTATTGAGAAGTCGCGCCGATACTGACTGTACAGATAATTCACTATTTTTATCTTTTTTTTTTTTTGAGAACGCGAATTTCCGGCAATTATCTTTGCGTTTTTCGAGTGAATTTTGGGTCCAATTGTTTTTTCGACTGATTCGAGAGACTGACAGATGCACACGTTGCACATTATTTTTCGTTGGACAATGTTCATTTACAATGTTGTCCTAAAAATTTAATCGATCCATCTAGCTGCTCGAAAACACGTTCACACACTGGCACATAATCGCAAGTAATTCCCGATCTTCTTAACGACAGTAAGTCGGGACGACCACCTTTGGACGCTTCTTTGATTCCATACCGGAGAAAAACTCCTTTATATCTTCCTCGCGCACGACCTTCTTTTTTTCGACGAATGTCTGCAAATACTGCTTCAGGTTTTCCTTCATGTTGTTGTATTCTTGGGAAAAAAGAATAGTGCATTGAATTAATACATAAAATACTTTAAATATTTTTTCATCGTTTTTATATTTATTTTGTCGTTTTTACGTTTTTAACCATTTTTTTCGTATGCATATTTTTTTACTATTTTTGAACTCTTACCTTGAATGGCATCGATTTGTTGAACCCGATCAAGCGAAGCGAGGGCCCTCATGCCTTTCTCGTACTGAGTTTCTCGCGGATTCGATTTTCCAGCTTCCTCGTAAGCCTGGACGCTATCGAGTGGATCCAATAGAAACGAGACTTTCTCGTTTTCGTACATGGTAGCGCAGTTCGGACAGCGACATAAGCTGGATCGCCATCCTTCGAGCCAGAAGCAAGAGCCGGACTTTGGACGCTCCGTTTTGATCGCAGGTAGCGTGCAGCCTTTCGGTAACGTCGAGACATCCAGGATTTCTTCGTGGTTTGTGCTGGTATCGTCTTTAGTGGACGAGCTTTTTGAGACGGAATACTTGGGCGCGTAGCGCCAAAGAAACTCGTGTTTTTTCATGCAGCCCGCGCATACGACTTCGTCGAACGAATTTTCTGATGGCGTTCCGTCCGGACATTCTAAGTGCTGGACGAGGAAGAAAATTTCAGTTTATTTCTTGTTTGTGGAATTTCATATCGATTCTTTGGTTAAGTTACCTTGGAATGATACCAATCTTCGCATATGATACACTGGAGCATCTCGTCATTGTTAGAATCTTCCGGATCGGGATAAGGCCTGGCGCATGTGCAATAAACACCGTCGAAGTTTTGATTGTACAAATTTTCGGTATTAAGCCCCGCCTTGCCCTGTAATGGATCTTTGGATCAGCATTATTCTTTTTGAACGTGCAGAAGAAAACGTGTTTCCAACTGTTTTCTTCCAAAGGTTTCTTCTTTCGAAATTAAGGTTATTAAACTAGTATTCTTACATTTTCCAAACTGCATTTCTTCCCCGCAAATTTTTCATTGCCGCAATCGCACCTGAAGTGACGTTTCGTATACAATTCGATGAGTTCGTGACCTTCGTGACAATGAAAACTGCAGGCCAAGCAAACCCCTGCGGGTTCTTTGTCGCCGCGGCACGTTTTGCAAGCGTACAGAGCTTGCCTTATGTATCCCTTGAATTGACGTTTTTTCCAATTATTGTTAACGATCATTCACGCTTCAAAATGATAATACGTCAACGTGTCGTAGAAAAAACTCAAGGAAAAAGTTACGAAGTCTCGATCGTGCACCGATGTTTATTTACTCGAATGAGACAACGACTAACCTCAAAACATCGTAATTACGATTTATTCAATAACTTATAAGGTGTAGATAGATAATTTTGGCTATTTTATTATTGTAGATACGATATGATTCTAAAAGAGGTTAGGATCTGAAGAGCTTGAAATACCTTGTCGTAGGTACAATTTTTATCGTCCGACGCACCCAAAACGGCGTTCGCGTCCTCCTCGAGTTGATTCTCCTCTTGCAGCACATCGAGCATCGTCACGGAATTTTCTTCGTCGAAATTGCCTACCGTTGCCTCGGCCATATTTTAATTGTGTATGCGCTATATACTGCCGTTTCGATGACGAAAATATTCCGAGCGAGATTCTAACTTCTGATACTTACGATTTTTTATAATTCTTTCAAACCCGCTTGAATTGAATTCTTTAATTAAATTATTAGACTGGACCTAGTCGCAATGCGAAATAATTTACGAGACAGGCGAATATCGAAAATTCTTTGATTCGGACATTCGTTTTAACGAAAAACGAAGGACGCTCGAATGCGCGTTGGAGAGAAATCGTATACGGTGTTCCCGCGCGAAACACTCGTTGAAAGCGCGGCGGAAAAGGGACGGAAATTTCTTGAAGTTGGCAGAGAAAATCACATAATTTTAAGTTTCATGTAAAATTTTGATTATTCCTATTTATTCTTGCCAATTATTTTTTTCGATGATGATTCTTTTGGAGTCGCTGAAACCGAATCTGACATAGAAGAAGGAAAAGATGACATTTCGAATAAACAACATTTGAAGATTAGGGTACACGAATCCACGCACAATTTGAGCGAAAACGTTTGTTTGGCTTTTCCGTGTAAATAAAAATATTTATTTATTGAAAATGTGTATGAAATCACATGTTTTTAAAATGTTTCATGAACTCGTTGACTTTCTCTGCATCGATCGCGTTTTCCCATCTACCATCGATTTTGAAATGCGATCCAACAATGGCAGCGTGAGCCGTGGCGTACTTTGTCAAATTTTCTTTATTAACGCCGGATCCAATTATCACCGGTCCTCGAATCGCGGCCAATAGTTCTGGAAAGAAAAAAAAAACATAGATGTCGCATCAGGGTCGTGTGTGGGTCCAAACTAAAGAATCGAGATACCCTCTAGTTCTTTTTCGTCCGCTGGCACTCCAGTGGCCGTTCCAGTTAAAACAACGCCGTCGGCTAAAAAGAATTCGGCGGCTTTGGCGGTTTCGAGCAAATCAACGTCGGAGGTTATGGCATGCGAGCTGAAACGCAAAAAGTTCGGAAAACGACGACTCAGATCTTGGGAAAGTGACGGTAGAGAGTAATCTTCAAACCTATGCTTTTTTTTAATGTCTGCGAAAACGAGAACGTCATCAGCCCCAATGCGTTTCCGGTATCGAAGGAGCGTACCGGCACACGCATCGATGTATCCCTCATCGGCGACGTGGCCAAACACGAAACCCTCTGCTCTGATAAATTGAAAGTCTGCCGCTTGGGCGATCGCTATAGCATGATTATTACCGCCAGCCAACACCTGCGATCGTTATTACCGACGGAGTCTACTTTTAGTTTCCGTTTTCATATCACGAATACGGAGAATACATCCGGTTCGAAACATCACTTAGTTCGTAGGCTAGGGACTTCCGGTTTGTACAAACCTGCACCCCACACGCCACGGAAGATGGCACCACCTTGCGAACTTCCGAGCAAATTGTCGCCATCATGGCGGTCGTTTCCGGCTCCAAATCTCTTCCTCGAACGTACGGAACGTCGTGCATATTTTCAACTAAAATACCGTCCTGTCCGTATGGCAAGAGAATTATAGTGAATTTAATGTAAAATGTTAAAGATTTTTGTGATTTTTTGACGGGAAGTGAATGAAGGATAAAAGCTTTGAAAAGTTGGAGCGAAAACCCACCAAGCCCGCATCTCTATATATCTGCGCATCCCACACTGCGTCGTTTATCAGTTTTTTACGACTTCCGTTGAATCGGGGAGTTCCTGCGTGCAAATGACACTTCTGCGTATTTTATAAAAATATAAAAATGGGGTGAAAGAGTTTGAAAGAGACGATTTTATCATTAATAATAAGTTGCAAAAGCATCGGTACACTTCGATTCAAAATTATCCCGCCGAAAAAAAAATTGACGCGAACGCCATCGTCGGTTATTTCCGGAGTTACTTTCTCACATCGACCGTATGTCTTGAGAGCAAAGATTCTACGCTTATGAACACGATTTATGAGATAAACGTACCCGGCAGTCCACCAACGTGTATCATTCCAATAATCGAACATCGATCCTTCGGGAAGAGTTTCCGGAAACCTTGCATGACGCTTTACAGAACGATTCTGTAGATGTCTCTTAGCCAATAAAAATCTCGGCACGACAGCTCCTATATCACTCTTGTGAAGAAAATCTCGATAACGAGTGGATATCGATAACGTTATGGGGCGACATCTGCAGCCAAACGTAATAACTCTTAAATGCTCGAAAACGAAGCCCCGTTCGAAAGCTACCGTTATCGCTTCTATTATTTTTAAAATGCTTTCAATATATTTACAATGAGCCTTAACTATCGCGATATTTTCACAGCGAGCGCATTGCACGATAAATGCCGTAAAAAAATATTGAATAAGTATTGTTAAACGAGGTCGAACGACTTTGCGAACGAATTTGCCTCCTAACCGGAAATAGTTGAGTGGAAGAACATAATATTATTATTATTTATAATAATAATAATAATAATGTATAAACATCGATCGTCTGGGTTTGACAAAGATAAAATCATTCAATTGATTTTCGACAAAAAATTGATCTTGCATTCAACGCGTCGAATAACGAACGAAAAAAAACTCAATTTGCACTCACTTGCAAATTAAGGGAGATAAAAATAATGACTCATAGCCGGTTGTCGTGGAACGCACAACAATTTCCGTAAATACCTGCGTACGCGCAAATAACGAAAATAGTTACAGGTTCGCTGGAACGTTTTTACTTATCGAATATTATTTTCGATTAGAGAAGTGGCCATGATATAAAAAAGGGTAAAGTAGATGATGGGGCACACCGATCGCACCCGCCGTGCCCGTTACTTTTCCGTCGCGTCGACCTTAACTCTTTCGCTATGCTGTTCGCTTCTCTAATCGCCATTGTCTTTCTCGCAGCCTCGGTAGAACAAGTAAAATTAATTTTTGACATTTACCAATCGTATTAATTTTATTTATTGGACTGATCGAGTCAATACGTCTGCAGATAACCGCGACCGAATGGGAAGTCTTGATTCACAGAAAGGACACGGAAATAGACGACAGTAGTGGCTCCGATAGTAGTGAAGAGGGTCCGTACTTGTCCACGGATACGCCAGTAGAGTCGACTCAGCCAATCACGTGGTATCGAACGATCGAACCAGATGAGCTTTACGTAAGGACATTATTCCCAAAAATGACCGACATTTTTCCCAATGGTCATTGTGACCAACGTTTAATGGAAATTTCCAAATCTATCGAATTTTCCGTCGACTTATCGAATTGTCGATCGATTTCTCAAATTCTCTATCGATGTATCGAATTCCCAATCGTTTTTTCGCGCGCGTTTCAGGTTTACGGTGAAGTGGTAGAAGAAACAAAGGCCAAAGGAGTCCAAGTCGTCAAGGAAATTGATCTTAGAGATTGGGTCGATATCTGCGTGGAGCTCAACGATGGCAGTTGGGCCGACATCGTAGGACAGGTCGTTCGGCTAGCGTGGTTACCCAACGCGTCTTGCGACTTCGAACCGGTATTAATTAATCGTTATCAATAATGTTTGCAAATGGGAAAAAAACAATCGTTTTTCAGCGGGAAATCCATGCGGTCACCCATCCAAGTACTGGTTCATGCTTTGTAACGGTTTTCTCTCTCGATCCTCGTCATTCTCGAATTTTTTTTTTACGTTCAGGGCACGTACGAAATCACCGAACCGATCGGACCTCTGATCCTCGACATAAAAGAGGCTGTGGAATGTGGCGCGTACGCGTTCAACATAGAACTCGGAGATGGTGCTCCGGTCATCTCGTCCAAGTATGTCATAGAGTTCACCCAGTATCCTCCCACCTGTTAACGCTCTGAACTTTGCACCACTCCGAATTCAACCCCTTGATCTTGTAACGTCCGTGCATAGAAAACAATAAACGAGCATGCCTTTAACCATTGCATTTCTCCATTTTATTTTTCACCTTGAAATTCGTTTAAAAACAAAACAATTAGGATTTTTTTTTGAGAAAACAACGATAAAAATAATTATTATTTTCGAAGGAAAATTCAAATTTTACTTGCTGGTGTGAAACACCTCGGTATTGGTGTTGGCGACAGTGTTCATCGCGATGTTATACGCGAAAGAACAAGCACTTACGCACGTGATAAGTGACATTTGGTGAGTTTCGTGGTGTTCGAAAATACTTTAAAAGGGTTGTTCCTTCACCGGCTATAATATTGTGACGTCACACAACGCTCGAATAGAATCAAAACTCCGAAATGTTAAATCTTACTTGATGGTTGTAAAAAAACAACTCATTAAAATCCACTACGACTGGCGATGGAAGAGGATCGAGTGATTCCTAACCTCCAAAAAAAATCAAAGCGCACGAAATTTCCATACGTCCTGAAAGAGGTTAGACGAGTCGAGAACGGAAAAAAAATCCTCGAGGTACTTTTATTTCCGATACTTTATGATGGAAATGGTTTATTTCGTTCTTTTTTTTTCATTCTTTATAATTCACATGCAAACAATTGTCATATCAACATCAGGGTAAAATCGATTCGTTTCCTACAAAGTCTTATATTCTTGTGTGATTTCATTTGTTTCTTTACTTCGTTTCAATTTCATTTCGTTTCCTTCTTTTTTTTTTTTTCGTTTTCTTCTTTTTTCTTATTTTTCCCATTATTCGCATATGTGTTTAAGATGTTAGGTATTTTCGTATATAAAATGCACGTACAAACTTACGTATGGCATATTTATGATAATAAATCTAGTAATAATAATAATAAAAAATAATTATTACAAAGAAATTGATCGTGAGTCGATACGAAGTTACAATGGAAAGAGAATGGTACGTGGGGCTACGCGCGCATCGTATCGAAAACGCTTGTCCAATTGTCATCCGTTGTGGGTTGCGAAAACGAGACAAAAAGGTATTTAAAGAAAAAAAAGAACAAACAAACAACACATCGTTCCTCGTAGATGCGAGAATTTCTACGTAATAAATGCTTTATGTTTCCTTACGCTATCTTTTTCCTTCTCTTTTCTTCTTTTTCACCGTTACCTCTAATCTTTCCGTCGCCTCTCCTTGAAAATTGAAATTTTCGTTTAACGATTTAGAGCTTTGCGCGAAACGTTGCGCAGAGCTGTTTTTCCCTTTCGCTCTTTCTCTCTCTCCGCCATTATTCTTTTATCCAATTGCTCATTCTTTCGATACACCAACGATCAACACATTAAGCTGCGCCGTCGCAGCAAAAAGTCCTATCGACTCTCGCTGGAACAATTTTATAACCGCGAAGAAGCTTAGGCCTTCGAAATTCCTTCGCTGCGAACTTTGCTAATCTTTGTGACCGTTGGTTCTTAAGAAAAAGAGTTTTACGAACGGAAAGACAAAACAATGGAAACGCCGAAATGAAAATTCAATGTTTGCTTTGACTAACGCTCAGTGTGACGATTCAACTAAGTTGTAATTGCGCGCGCAGAGAGAAGCGAAAACGGAAAGAAAAAAAGAATTACAGCGAAGGAAAAAAGAAACGTATATTGATTCACAATTTTAATAGCGATGAGGATTGTCGCTGGCAGTTTTCTGGTTGTCAAAAATCGTCACGCGCGCGCATCTCTTCTCTCAGTGTACATTTATGTGTGTGTTTGTGTTCGTGTGTGTAGATATCACAATTTCAATTGTTAGTTCGATTAAAAAAAAAAAAGAAGAAAGTAATAAAACAAAACAAACAAAAAAAGAGGCAAATTCGTATTTCGATCTCGGTATATATCAGAGAGCTACGAGTAGACTAGGGCGAAGAAAGGGTTGCGTGAAAAGGAAAAAAGAACGAAAAAATATATATATATAAAAACAGATTTCACCCGATTTCTTCGCCTTTTTTGCTTGCGAAACTTCCCTAGGATAAATCTCGCGTTTTCTTCTTCATTTTTTCACTTTTCTTCCCCTCGAACAAAAAATTCTTTCTTCTTTTTTTTAGGTTGAATCGTCATGGAAATTGCCACTCGTCGTAAATCGATTATCGAGAGAGCGTTACGCGCGCCATCTTCATTAACCGGTTAACGACCAAAAATCATGTGTATTATATATATATATATATATACATATATATATATATCTGTGTAAAAATGTAATAATTATAAAAAAAGAATAAAAAATATGTATAATAAACGAAGACTCGTATCTTCCTTTCTGCTGCCCCTCCCGCTTTTGTAACGTTACGCGTACAAGTCGAATTAAATTAACGTTCCTCCTTTTTTTCGCACGAAACACTTCGAAGGTGTTTTTCGTTTTCTATTTGTTTTTTTCAATTCGGTCATTAAACCCGAGGAAACGAGAAACGCGTTTACTCTTCACTCATCTTCGCTACTCGCTGAGGAAGCAATCCCACTAACCGAGGCGAAACGATATAACCAAAAAAAAAATTCATCGGAGGAAAAATCTTACGAAGAATCCTGCGAAACGTTTTTATTTTCTTCCTTTTTTTGTAAACTCGTGTTTTTGGGGAAAAAAAAGGTTTTGAAGCGTTCCTCAGGATTCTTGTGCATTTCTTCCTCGCCAAAATATTGCGCAACCCCCCTTTTCTTGTAACTGTGTTCGTGTGTTTGTTTCTGTGTCCGCGTAGTCTCATCCGCATAGCCCTATTGCGTTTCACATATATTGCATACTTATGGCTCTAATGACTTATGGAATAGCCCTAGAAAACACGGCCGATCAACGGAACGGGATTTACACATTGAAAAGAACATAAAAAAAAAATAGAAAAACGAGAGAAAAGAAAAAAGAATCTCAGTTTTCTCTTTTCTTTCCCCCTTTGGGCTCGTGATCGGTTTCGCCGGACTCGTCGTTCCGACTTCCATGTTTCTTCCGTAGCGAGATGTTTCGCTGGCTAACCTCTTCTCCAGGGAATTAAAGGTTTTTCGTTATTTATCGTTAAAAAAAAGCACGCAAAAACAGAAGTCATTCAGGTCGTGTAAAAAACCGTCGTCGAGTGCATGAAATTTGCCAGTTTCGTTAAACGCGGTAAAAAAAAACAATCTATATAAAACGAATAATATCAGAGTCTTCGAATTTCGTTGCAATTTCGATAAATTCTCGTTACTTTATGACTACCGAAAACCTTCGCTCGTTTCTTCTTTGACAATGAATTTACGAAGAGAGAGAGAGAGAGATAGAGAGAATTTTGGAATTCTTGATGTTCCGGGGAAAAAGAATGTTTTTTTGATTCATCGTCTCAGGTGTCTCTTATCGAAGCAAAGTTTCATTTTGGAGGCAACCGGAGAAAAGAAACCGTAAGCGATGGAAAAACGCTAACCGAGACGAAGAGCCGACTTCTTCTTCTCGCTTTCTTCCACTCATCGAATTCTTTTGATTCGCCGATACTCCTATGTATCGCATCGAAGAAATAAAAGAAAAGTGACGAGACGAATATTATTTTCTCGTCTGAGATCGACGCGAGAATAAATGAAAGGTTTTGCTCTCGTATGGAAGAAAATCGAGACGTTTTGCTCTCGTACGGCGCTAGTTCAGCCCCGTAGTCGCCGGCGCGAAGAAACAATGATCGGTGTGTGGTGTAATGTTTGGGGTTTTTTCGTTTGATCCTCTTCGCACGAAAAAAGTTACGAAGAAAGGTTGATTTATTTTCCTTCCTTTTCCTTGTTCTCGTCGTGTTCCTTGTCCTTCTCCGCTTCCTTTTCTTCCTTCTCTGCCTTTTCCTTGTCGCCTTCTTTCTCGTCCTTTGTTTCCTTGGTTTCCTCCTTACTGATCTCTTTCGTCGCCTCCGCTTTCTCAGGATTCGGCAAATGGGTGTTCATCTCCAGACTCGTGCAAATATCGTCCCAATCCGGGAAGCAACGCTCCTTCATTCGGGAACAGTGACCTACCAGATTCGGACAGTTGTCCTGCATGTAGTCGCGCAATGAGTAAGGAGTCTCCTTCTCGATGTACAATATTTGGGCGAGATGAGCGAACGCGACGACGTCCAACTGCGAAGGAAGAAAACATTCGATACGGTTATAGGTTATGTCGCGATCGATTTGTTCTTTGATATCACTTGATATCGCCTCATCGAGTTTTTTGTTTTCGTTGATAATTAATGATTACGTAATCCACTGAAATTGGAATTCCAACCAATAAAGAGAAAACACGCCGACGGTTTTCCGATCCGCGTACGTCGTAAAATTTGTTTAAAACCAGTCACTGTATTCTAGAGCGTAAAACATTCGCGGCATTAAAAACGCCAACGCCACCGCTGGTTTTGCCGGGAAACTAACGAATGTTTGAATTTTCATGATACAAATAAATTAATAATGATTTTGCGACTTATTTTTCAAGGAAACTCTTTTGAGGCTATCTTTTAATACCACAAAGTTATAACTCTAGAATAAAAACCATCTTTCTTCACATTGACCCAATCGTCAATCGGGAGTACGCCGAGGTTAGGTTATAAAGCTTGAAAGTTTATCGGCGCCGGTATATTCCGTAAGAAACGGAAAAATAATGTATTTTGAAACAGAGCCGTGTGCGGCGCGACTTGCTCATCGATTTTGTTACGACCGACACCACCGGTGCGAAACGTTTCAATAGAAAATTGAATGAGTGTGGGTGTGACCTGAATATATGTGCGAACGACGAACGTTCGACTCGCGGTCTACTGGGAGGGGCAATGACACTCGATTTTATAGTCAACTATTTAAAAGTGTAATGAAAGCTGCAGTTGTGTTCCAGTTTCCAAACAACATCGAAACTAGATTACCGCTGTATTGTGTGTGTCTCGTACACGTAACTCGAGCATCGACACTGAAAACGAATTCAAACCGGAACAATGGACCTGAGAGACCATAAGAGAAGCTTTGGACAAAAAGCCTTCGAGAAAACACGGAAAATCGACATAACCTCAAAAATGTTTGGAATCGAAAACGCGAAGGATATATAATGACGAATTTTGTTTGATGTAACGATTAAAGGCATGGCACGAAGACGCGTACGTGCACTTCGACATTTTGAAACCACGATTCTCTCGAACGGCTGAACGAATCGGTACGAAATTTGTTGAGTGCATTCAGGACGATGGCACGGAGGGCCCCCGGTCGCCGTTTTGAATGAAAACGTTTAATTATTGAGAAATCGCGGTTTGAAAAGTTTCGACTATCTCTCTCGGACTCGTGTGTGACGCGATAATGTTCGTCAAACCCGTAAAACTGTTTTTTTTCATAAAATAACGTAATCCAAAGTAACATAACCTCGAATTAAGACTAACATAACCTAAAATAAAGGTAAATCGAAATATTTCGAAACTTACCGTGGTTGGCTCGTCACCGAAGAAGAAAGGCTTGTCGGAGAGCATATCGCAGAGGACTTTAAGGTCGTCGCAACCAAATTGAGCAACCTCTTCCGGTGTATGAACTCCCATACCCTGAGCTTTTACTTTCCTGGCGCCCTGTGTTCGTCAATGAAAATTAAGGTTATGTCTGATCGATCAGTTTCTTTTTATTAGTTTTCTTATCGAAAAAAAATCAATGTCCAACTAACCTTTCGACCAAAAGTGAATTTGAAGAAAAAGTTGAGAACGCGCTCGGGTATACGAGTCCCCAGGGCGTGTTGAAGATTAACCTTGTAACCCTTGAAAACCAAATCCATGTTCTTCGTGCGCCAACAATTAATCACCCAAATTAAATGATTCTCGATCATCGATATCATCGCGTGGGATACGCTCTTTTGCTCCGTCGTTAATCCGGCGTCCAAATCTTTGTCGAATTTCTGGCTGAGCTCGCGAATTATTATCTTGCTGTCCGCTGTTTCTTCACCGTTGAACTCGATAAACGGCAGTTGGCCCTTCTTCGAACGGAATTTCATTTTGTGGTCGACATTCTGCAACGAGATAAAACGCGAGCTGATAATTCTTGTTCGAAAGAATAAATGTAATTTTCGATCCTTTATTTGAATTTTCAATTCCAGGAAAATTTCGATTTCGTTTTGAATGTCCATTTTCGATGAAGTTTCGAATTTGCTCTCAATTTCTAAATCAGACCGAAACTCTGATTCAGTTTGAATAAAAAACATCAATTATTCAAATTTAATAACTGGCCTAGCTTCGCGAATTTCGAGTGTTCGACGAGCGAGTGAAGTGAAGGTGACCTTTGCAATTTTTCAATTACCAACGTTACCAGATTCCAGCAAATATGAAACACGGTTTGTGGTTTACGAGGTCAATTGCTAGGTATGCCGATCCCGGTAATAAGCCAACCGGAAGTTTCAAGCCGTAAAGATAATTCTTATGGGTGGAGACATATGCGAGACCGCGAAATTCCAAGTGCAGTTTCGAATGCAAATTCCGATCACGAAATAAAGCCCACATCTTCGGATTGGATTCATACTGATTTTTATACGTGACGGGATTAAGCGATGAGGGGACGGGAGAGTATATACCGATTGAGCTATTGCGTCGATACGTGCCTCGTCGTTTGTCGAGCGACGCTCGTTTGCAAGCCCATCCTTTGGCTTCCTCACAGAGGAAGCTCTGTTTCCTTTCGCGGCGTGCTATAGCGGTTCTCATTCCGAGCTGTCAATTCGACGAGCAAAAGAGAAAAAAAAACATAAAAGCAGCAACTTTAACAATTTAAAAAAAAAAAACGCGAACTAAAGCCACTAAATAGCTAATAACCTCAAAATACATGCTAAACACATTTACCTACGTAGCCGAAAAAAGAAATCGAAAATCGATCGACCGTAGCCCGCAAATTTCAAAAGTCACCTTACTTTTTGAACAAGCCTCGTATAAGCTAGGACCCCCGATTTCTCTTGTGCGAGAAACTCGGTCGCGCGGCCACCTAGCGGCGCACCGTTGAACTACCGGCTCGCCCGAATCGCCCCCCACCAACGTTCTCCACTTACGCCCGGTATTCTCATTATTCCCAGCCTGTTTTACGAATTCTCTTCGAATCCGGTGGAATTGTTGGGTACACGTGTGTATCATATCGTGGCCGAGAACGAGAGCGTTGCACCGTCGTGTTAAATTTACCGTGACGTCTCTCAGGAGGCCAGCAAAGCCTGACTACCCCGAGTGAACAAAAGAGAAATTCTCGTTTCAACGCGAAATAAAAATTCGCACACTTCGAAGCTGTGCATAGCTGGGTCGCTGGTCGTTTAGAGCCCCGTAAAACTATTAGCGCTACTTTCATAATACCTGACCGTGAAGTTGAAAGCGGCGCTCTACTGTTCAGGTAAAAGTATCGCCGAGTAATCCTAACCCAAACAAACTCAAACCACGAATTGCCAAAGGGATTACTGGATCGAACTGGTAAAGGATATTGTGATGGGTGACCGTTTTTTATTGGCGGATTCAACTTATCAGCTAGTTTTCGGTTCCGTAGTTTTCATCGATCCGCCATATTGGATCGAAATTGAAATATGAAAGTTCGATATCGGCTTTGGTTACCTCGAGAACGATAATACTGGGATTGTAGGCCAAACCTAACCTTTGTGACGCATCAGTGTCACGGAAGCATCATTTTCTCACGTCGGAGAGGTTAATTAACATTGCGGTACTTTCAACGGGCATGAAAACACTCGGGTTCCGAAGTATTTCTACGCTTTCTTCTCCTCTGGATTATTTTCGTTGATAGGCGTTTGCGTACTCGCTGTATCCGTTGAAAAATCGTTTGCTAACGTTTCGCGGGTTACTACGCTTGCGCAATGAGATAAATACAGCTTTTAGGAAGTTCCAAAAGGAAATGTCCGAAATGTCCGAAATGAACGCGCAGCCATCAGCAAAGTTTCGAACGCTTTTCCGTTGATAAATTGAAACCGTTCATATTCCGCGCGGCTGGTAAGAAACGTTGATTGATGAAGAGACCAGATGAAGGTTTTTCTTTTATTTACGGAATCAATGGTGAAGTTGCTGCTTCGTTGACCCCCGTACGAGCGTTGAGGTTAATAAACTCGCATAGCTGAATTCACTGCCAATTTAGTGACACGAGATGACGATGCAAGCGAACACAGCCAAGTAGCAGCATTGTACCGTTACGCATCGAGTTATCAAGTTGAAGAATACGTGCTACTTAAGCTGCATTAACTGTGTAGGAGGAGGAAGATGAGGAGGTGATGGAGGAGGAAGAGAAAAGACGCGGAATGAGAACGGTTCAACGTGTAGACGGGCGTAATGAATGTGCTTGTATCATCCCATCTCGTTCCAAGATGGAGAACCGTGAAAACTCGAGACGCGGGCGCAGCACGTGCGCGATAGTTTTCAACGATCCATTATCGTTGCCATCAATGATGAACGCTGGAGAATGATCCTTCAAAACGATGAATTTGCTATGCCCAGTTTTCGGGAATCCGGCATTGACGTTCGAACATAATGGTTCTGTTCTCTTTTAACTTTCACGATCTATCGTTATCCAGCTTATATTTCGTACGATTGTTGGGAATACACCGGGTAACAATGCCAAAATGTATTTGCTCGACTTTTCGGAGACCCCGAGATTTTAAACGTAACCAAAAACCGATAATACACGGTACGGTCGAAAAACAGCGACCATTTTTCAACCTGCAATCGCATTTCATACCGTTTCCCCTCGAAATTTTATTCCCAATCGATCCAAACCAGGTAAAAACTGATTACTTTTCGACGTTACACATTTACCATCCCGTGAAATCAAAATTTTGTACCCCTGTGACTAATAGACGCCATGTCCAATAGGCCCACCGGAATATTCGGCGCTGATTCGTCATACTCGTTTCCCTGGTGCCTGTACACGCCCATATTCGATTTATATTCAATAAAATTCATCTTTAACAAACCCAGATGTTTGCGCAGGAGCTAGAGTGACCCCATAATCCTAAATTTCCAATTCTTCCCATAAAGCGCAGTGAAGAAACCCGAAAAGAAAAAGAAACCTCAGTAAATCTCCGTTCTTCTTCGCTGAAACCTACGAAACGTTCGAAAACTCCCGGAACTTCTTGAACTTCGTGAGTTTCGTAAACTTCGTGAACTTCATCAACTCCGAAAACCCCATAACCCCTCCACCACGCAAAGTGAACAAAAAGGACCTGGAAAACCAGAACGATCTTCATATCCCCGCATCCCCAAAGCTTCATTCCAGACGGAAGCTCGCATAGATCCACACCCACGTTCAACCCAAACCCCACCTAACCCCACCCCCATAAATACATATACCTACGCATACGCGCTGACACTGTAATCGCTGGCTTTTCATTTAAACGAATCGGGAACGCGGATTGTAGGCGAAAGCGAACAATGAGCGTTTTGAATGAGTAAAGACGGTTCTCTCGTCGGTCACGAGTGTGTGCGCGCGCTCGGGTTTCACGAGTGTGAGAGTTTCAGCCTGAAGAGAGGGGCGAAGAGAAGATGACAGTGTAGATCGCGAGTCAGTGGGGTCGGTACAAGCTCTCTGTGTATCCATACGTGTCCCGTTGGACGGTGATGCGTGCGTACGTTTCAACAGAGTTGCGAGACGAGGGAAATACAACGAGCAGTAGTCGGATGGGTGACGGGGAAGAGGGGGAAGTTAGTAGAGGGCTCTCCGTCGGAGGGTGCGGAGGAGCAACGAAGGGAGAACGTTCGGGCGATCCGAAGAGGTGGGGGGCAAGGGGTTTTCGCGGGGCGCGGCGGCGCAAGTGGGTAGGGTGACCGGGGGGCTGTTGGGACGGGACGGAGGGGCTGGCGCGCGGCGGAGCGCGGGGCAGGGGGGGAAACTGACAGGCCGATGAACCCGCAGAAGGCAGCTTCCGTTGCTTGGCAACGGATCCCCCCACCACTTTTGTTTCGGTTCTTCAGGGGCGCTATATCGTTGCTCGTAGTGCGAGAGAGACCCCGCTTTATCGTGTACTCCGCTCCTCTAGGTAGTAGTATTGATCGTGAAGGCTGCCCCGCCGTGCTGTTTAATATCCCGCCGGCCGGCTTCGAGCTGCCAACCACCACCGCATGAGGCCTCTCTCTCTCTACCCCCCCCCCCTTCTTCTCGTCCATTCTACATGTATATGCATTTATGTATGTGTTTTTTCTTTTCCCCGTGCAACCTTTTTTTATCGATAGCTTTTTTTTTTTTTTTCGTTGTATCGACGTTCTCTCGAATGCAAATTGTTGTCCGTTGTGCGGATCGCGCGCCGGAGAAATTCACTGATAAATAATCCCCGCGTCGGTGCATCTGAGTTTATCTTTATCTATATGTATCTTAGAAGTGGATTTGTTTATTTATGTAGTTATGTATATGGTTGTTTATATAGGTGTTTCCATACGAGGTTTCTTCGAAAATTATCGTGACGTCATTAATTATTGATCTCGTTAAATATTAGTTTTCGTTAATCGTGATCCGTTTCGTCCTCTGAAGCGATACCCCGTCGGATATAATACACTTGCGCGACTTCTTTTTCAGCTTCTTTTTCCAATCCTCGAAGAACTTCCGATACGCGCCATTTTTGGTAGGGCCTTGGAGGTTTCTTCAGCGATGCGATCCCAATATCATCAATCATGGCGAATCTTCGTTATTTCTTGGCTTTTTTCACTTTCACAAAAAAAAAAACGTCACGTGGTGGCAAGCTTGGTGAATAAGATACGGCTGAACGGATCGTCCGTTTTCGACGGGAAAATCAATCCCTGAATCCACCGAAACGCGTCAAACTTCAATGTCCATCAAAAAATGGGAATTAAAAGGCGCCAAATGGCTGATAACCTCAAAATACATTGCAGACACGTTTACCGACATAACCAAGAAAAAAAAAAAGAAATTTAATATCGAACTCGCACGTAGGATACGAAATTTCAAAAATGTCACCTTACTTTTTGAACAAACCTTTTTTAACCGTCTAACCACACATCGAACTCTTCTGTTAATCCATTCTCGTGTCGTTTGGCTCGACGAAACTTGGGTCCGAGTGTTCGAGATGTTTTTTTTTTCGTTCCGATTATCTATTCACCAGCCTAGCTCGTTATATTCATTATCGTGCCAAAATTTTATCATACGCTTCCATCAATCCATTTCGCTCGAAGTTACCAGCCGATAAATTTCGAACCGAAAAAAAGGATTTCGTCAGTTTTTTCCGCGATAAGTTTCGCGGATACCTTCGAAATAATTATTAATTATAATTATTTCACGACGAAGAATCTCGAGTCCAATTGAATTTCGAAAACCCGAAAAATCTATTGGGCCACCAGGATTATTCGTTGAAGAGTTTGGTCTTGATGATTGGTCTTTATTTCAAAGTTTCAAAGTTGAGAAAGGGGTTCGAGAAACGGCGCGCGTGCGGAGCTGAGAAATCAATCTCCATTAGACCCCTTGATCGCGTGGATCTTCGTTGAATTTTCGGGGAATCGGATTCGGGCGAGTCTGGCGACCCAATTCTCACGGCTTACGAAAAAATGTTTGCTCAGCCCACTCGGGGAGCGCAGACGCTTTCTTTTTTTTTTTTCTTTTCCGCCTCGAACAAACGTGAACGTTTTTGATGGACTTTCACCATAACCTCAAAATCTTAATTTTTGTCCACTCGAATGTTAGAATTTGTCAAACGAGATATTGCAATCGAAAATTTTGAAGGAGGAAAAAAAAAAGAAGATAGAATCCCGTGGAATACTCCCGAGGTTCGGAGCGTTAGCGAGATCGTCACGGAAGAGAATAAAAAGTAACCCGTCTAATTGGCCACAGGAATGCGGCAGAAGAGCGTTGTTTGATGAACGCTGGAGATCTTAATCCGGGATATGCGTGTCTCAATTGGTCGATTCAATTGGCCGAGTGTGTTGCGCGACTAGAGAAGCGGAGAGTCGTACCTACGCAGGGCGGGGTCGTGAACGGACGCAACGCGTTGGAATGCGTTAAGACCCGAGAGAGAGAGAGAGAGAGAGAGAGAGAAAGTCGAGACAATAATGAGAGGGAGGATTATACATGTACGTATTTACGTGTCCGATTATCATTATCATCATCACCCTAGCCATCGCCATCATCATCATCGTCATCATCATCGTCATCATCATCATCATCATCATCATCATCATCGTCATAATCATCATAATCATCATAATCATCATCATCGTCGTCGTCATCGTCATCGTCATCATCATCATCATCATCATCGTCAACATCGTCATCATCGTCATCATCGTCATCATCATCATCATCGTCATCATCGTCATCATCGTCATCGTCATCACCGTCATCGTCATCATCATCATCATCATCGTCATCATCATCATCATCATCATCATCAT
>JAPYZI010002131.1:0-29115 GCA_030523105.1 Ophioninae sp. A BG-2022a | reverse complement strand
TGGTTGAAAAAGTTTTTTGTTTGTTTGGGTTTGTGCCTTTTTTGACTGATTGAAAAAGGTTTTTGTTTGTTTGGGTTTGTGCGGGTTTGTGCCCTTTTTGACCGGTTGAAAAAGTTTTTTGTTTGTTTGGGTTTGTGCAGGTTTGTGCCTTTTTTGACTGATTGAAAAAGTTTTTTGTTTGTTTGGGTTTGTGCCTTTTTTGACTGGTTGAAAAAGTTTTTTGTTTGTTTGGGTTTTTGCCCTCTTTTACCGGTTGAAAAAGTTTTTTGTTTGTTTTGGTTTGTTTGGGTTTGTGTCGTTTTCTCGGATAGAAGGTTTTTTTGTTTGGGTTTGGTTGGGTTTATGATTTTTCTTTGTTTGTTTGGGTTTATGATTTTGTTCTCGGTTGATTGCGTTTCTTATTTGAATTCGTTTGGGTTTTTTGTTTGAGTACGTTTGGGTTTATTTGGGTTTATGTCTTTTACTCGGTTAGAAGGCTTTTTTGTTTCGGTTTACGATTTTTTCTCGTTTTTTTGGGTTTTTTGTTTGAGTTCATTTGGGTTTATTTGGGTTTATGTCTTTTACTCGGTTGGAAAGCTTTTTTGTTTGGGTTTACGATTTTTTCTCGTTTTTTTTGGGTTTTTTGTTTGAGTTCGTTTGGGTTCATTTGGGTTTATGCCTTTAACTCGGTTGGAAAGCTTTTTTGTTTGGGTTTACGATTTTTTCTCATTTTTTTGGGGTTTTTTGTTTGAGTTCGTTTGGGTTTATTTGGGTTTATGCCTTTTACTCGGTTGGAAAGCTTTTTTGTTTGGGTTTACGATTTTTTCTCGTTTTTTTTGGGTTTCTTGTTTGAGCTCGTTTGGGTTTATTTGGGTTTATGCCTTTAACTCGGTTGGAAAGCTTTTTTGTTTGGGTTTACGATTTTTTCTCATTTTTTTTTGGGTTTTTTGTTTGAGTTCGTTTGGGTTTATGTCTTCTTTTCGTTTATAAAGGTTTTTGTTCGGATTTGTTTGGGTTTATTCTCATTTAGAAGAGTTTTAGAGTTTTCGTTCCGGCATTTTCTGATCTAAGCGGCATTACCGAATGTTGGTAAAAAAAAACCGTGTCGAAACGAAAACTCCGATCGGATAACGATTCTTCAGCTTTCGGATGGCGTTCATTGGGTCGGCGCGAGTCCCGATTTTTGACGAGTTGAAAAATTGTCGATCGACGAGAATACCGGCAAAATCAAACTTCCACTGGCGACGAGCTGCTCCGAACGAAAAACTGGGTCACCGAAATCCGGCTTCAAGTTTCCCCGGAAGTCCCGATAAACGAACTTGAAGTTTTTTCACGAGGTTATAACGTGAAAAAAAACGGTATGTGTTTTCCCGGGTAACCGCGTGTTTTTTTGGTCCCCTATTTTTTTTTTTTTTTTTTTTTTTTTTTGTATTTTTTTTTTTTTTTTTTTTTTTTTTTTTTTTTTTTTCGATCTTTTGGAACACGCGGTTTTTCATCGTACGAAAATTCGCGATTCCGATTCACCCATTGGCAAAACCGATATTGGACAAACGATCGAAAAATACATCGACAGAAAAAGGCAAAAAAATTTTAAAGTCGAGAAAAAAAGAATTCGCTCTTCGAAACAAAGCACTTTTTTCTGTTGATAAAAAAAAAAATAAAAAATATCGATGGAAAAGATTGATTGGAAAAAACGAAATAATGAAAAAAGAAATATTAATTGAAAAAAGCTATTGGGAAAAAGCACTTTCCTTGGACAAACGTTTTTTTTTGTTTTTTTTTTTTCGGTACGAAAATAAAATATTGATGAAAAAATAGATTTAAAAGATATCCATTTTTTTTTACTGCTAAATTCATTAAATCGAAAAAAAAATATTAATTAGATCGTTAAATTTATTAGGTCGAAAAAATATCTATTTTTTGGTTAAATTTATGTTCAAATTTTCTTTTCATTTACGAAACAAACTCAAACAAATAAATATCAATTGGAAAAATGAAAATGACGAAACGAGAAAAAAGCTCTTTCCTTACATCAAAGTACTTTTTTTCTGAAAGTAGAAAATAATAATTATGTTGAATAATTAGAAGAATAATAAATAAATAAATAAATAAATAAATAACAAGAAAAATCTTTTTTATTCTTATTACGATTATTAAAATAATAACCTTCAAAAACAAAACCCGAACCAAATAGAACAAAAAAAAAAGAAAAAAAATTCTCTGAAATATAAAATAAAAAAAATTACGAGTTCGACCGACAAAACTAAAGAAAAAGAAAAAGACACCAAAAAATGCACTTTCGTTGGAACGAAGCTAATCCTCCCATAACCTCTTCATTTGCACATAATTCTATACACGTCATTTATCGACACAGACCTCGTAAATTTCGTACGAAAAAAAAACCCCCAAAAAAAAAAACCAAAAAAATGACGACATAAAATACAGTTGCGTTCCAGCCATGGAAACTTCACCTCGATGTACCACGACTCGGTTCACTATTCGCGGAAAGGAATTTTCGGAAGAATCCGTGGGGTCGGCCCGCGAGAGAGAAAGAGAGAAAAAGCACTATCGAACAATGGAGTGACTTTTCAACGGTTGGCGCAAATGTTGTCCGTTCGTTTTGAATAAACGATAGGACGACACGAGAGGTTCGTAAAACTCGACGGCGGAGAGCTACTACGTGGCTCATCGACTCTTATCGCTTCGTTGTGTATCCCTATATATATATATACAGGGTGCAAAAAATGTCCCATCAACTGGGGGTCGAAAATTGATGGTTATTGAGATATTGATGTTTTTATGTTTTCTGAAGAATTTCCTGACTTTCTGCCTAAAATGAAAAATAATGAAAAAAAATACGATATTATAAACAACGATTCGATACTTTTCTGAGAGACGAAGAGTTAGCGATGTACCCACAGTTCCATACATTTTTTTTTTTTAATAAAGAGAGATCGAGGAGAAAGAGAAAAGAGATTCAGTTAAATTAAATACTAGAGGTTTTTTAATTTTCGGATTGGGTAAAATTTGGATGCAAAATTTGTTTTTAAATAATCGCTATCTCTTGGTCTTTCAGAAAAGTATCGAATCGTAGTTCACAATAGTGTATTTTTTTCATAATTTTCTATTTTAGGCAGAAAGTCAGGAAATTCTTCAGAAAACATAAAAACATCAATATCTCAATAACGATCAATTTTCGAACGGCAGTTGATGGGACATTTTTCGTTGCTAATGACCTCTACTATAAACCCTCTGAAGATATAAGTTCAATTTTCGGTCACCCTATATATATATATTTTTTTTACGTATAGAAGCAACATTGTAGAGACGTACATGAACGAGAATACACCGAAGAACGTATAGGTCGGGCGAACGAGAGACGGGTCGCTTCGAACCGCGGGCTATTCGGTCGTCGCGCGATTCCAGTACTGAGACTAGTCGCGCGACGAGACCAGTCGCTTGATATCCCGGCGAAGAGAGGGGCGAATCGGAGCGAGTTTCTCGCGTGGAGAGAGAGAGGGAGGGAGCCGAAGAAGGCTAGCCGTAGTCGACAGACGTTCGGGCGCCATCCTCGTTTTACGCCTACCATTTATCCACCCCCGTTCATACCGCACGCAAGGTGTCCCCGATGGATCCAGTCACTTGGTTACATTCCAAAGCTCGAGGAACGATACGAATTGACCGGTTCGGAGAATGGGATGGAACGATTGTTTGGGTTTGAGTTTTCGATAAGTACTGATCGATTGGGTTACTGAGTTTTCGGTAGTTGGTGGTTGTTTGGGTTATTGAGATTTCGGTAGTTACTGATTGTTTGGATCAGTGAGTTTTCGGTAGCTACTGATTGTTTTGGGTTACTGAGTTTTCGGTAGCTACTGATTGTTTTGGGTTACTGAGCTTTCGGTAGCTACTGATTGTTTTTGGTTACCGATTTTGGGGGGGGGGGGCGGGCATTACTGAGTTTTCGGTAGCTACTGATTGTTTTAGGTTACTGAGTTTTCGGTAGCTACTGATTGTACCCATTTTTTTGGGGGGGGGGGCATTACTGAGTTTTCGGTAGCTGGTGATTGTTTGGATTATTGAGATTTCGGTGGTTACCGATTGTTTGGATTAGTGAATTTTAGATATATACTGATTGTTTGGCTTTGTTTGGGTTACTGAGTTTTCGGTAGCTGGCGATTGTTTTTGGTTACTGAGTTTTCGGTAGCTACTGATCGCTGAGTTAGTCGTAACTACTCACAACAGACTTACTGGATTATCGGTAACTACTGATTACTCAGTTTTCCATAATTAGGTATTACTGAGTTATGAGTAACTACTGATTGCTGAGTTGTGAGTAGCTACTGATTACTGAGTTATGAGTAGCTACTGATTACTGAGTTATGAGTAGCTACTGATTACTGAGTTATGAGTAACTAATGATTACTGAGTTATTAGTGACTACTGATTACTCAGTTTTCCATAATTAGGTATTACTGAGTTACGAGTAACTGCTGATTACTGAGTTACGAGTGACTACTGATTACTGAGTTATCAGTAACTGCTCGTTACTGAATTACCGACTTATCACTAACTACCGATTGTTGAGTCATCAGTGAATAATAATTTCTGAATTATCAGTGAACAATAATTTCTGAATAATCAGTGAACAATAATTTCTGAGTTATCAGTAACCACTGATTACCGAGTAACTATTCAATTCCGACACCCAGATGACGAAGCTCAATTTGTATCGAACGACATCTAGAACAAACCCTTTGAAGGAACAAGTCGAATCACCGGTAACCCTGTATTGGCCGTCGAAGTCGAAAAACTAAGTAGAGCCACGATAATAAAGAAACAAAGGGAAGAAAGGGCTTCATCGGAATCTGATAGGTGATCGGCACTCGAGGTCCACCCCTTTCGCTTCCAGTTCAACGGGATAACGACGGTCTTTTTTTCTCGTTCGTGGGGATACGGAAGAGCGTACTACTAGGGAGGACAAAAAACAACAACAACAACAGCTCCTTCACCGAAACTGGCGCGAGGTCGAACACTCGTTTTTTTTTTTTTTTTTTTTTTTTTTTTTTTTTTTTTTTTTTTTTTTTTTTTTTTTTTTTTTTTTTTTTTTTGTTTTTTTTTCTCTCTTTCTCTATTAGCGTTCAACCACGCAATGACAAGCGGCGTCAATCGTGAAGATCGGTATCGTACCCTGAGCAGGTATAAACAAAATATCAAGGTTATCAGCAAACGAGCCTTCCATCAACTCCGTCCATTGGGGTTTCCATCAGCTTTTTCACAGAATTTCAAATAATTCGAGAAAAACGTTTACCACCGGTTTGTCAAAGCGAAAAAAGGGAAATGTGTGCGGCGGGGAGGGGGGGGGGGGAGGAGGAGCGTTTTAACCAGCAAATCGATGAACGTACACGGAGGATTACGTGCAAAAACGAGTGGAAGAGAATCGTCCCTGTATACGTAACGAGAACGAAGGCAAAAGGGCGAGGACGACGACACATCGAATTTCACCGGGGACCAAGAATGAGCCCGAAAAGACCGGCTGATATCAGCTTACTTTCGTAAGGTAGAATTTACACGGGGATTTGCGAAAGCTCGGAACGACACCCGACAGCCCGAATCCTACCAGATGCGGATTCGAAGTATCGATGTGTCAGGCGTAGTAAAAAGTAATCCATCATTTTTTGCTGTAGTAAAAAGAAATCCATGATTTTTACGATAGTAAAAAGTAATCCATTATTTTTGTGATAATAAAAAGAAATCCATGACTTTTATGGTAGTAAAAAGAAATCTATGATTTTTACGATAGTTAAAAAGCTATACATGATTGTTCCAGTGGTAAAAAGAAATCCATTATTTTTACGATAGTAAAAAAGAAACACATGATTGCTCCAGTAGTAAAAAGAAAGCCATTATTTTTACGATAGTAAAAAAGAAACACATGATTGTTCCAGCAGTAAAAAGAAAACCATGATTTTTACGATAGCAAAAAAGTAATATAAGATTGTTCCAGCAGTAAAAAGAAATCCATGGTTTTTACGATAGTAAAAAGTAATCCATATTTTTTGTGATAATAAAAAGAAATCCATGATTTTTACGGTAGTGAAAAGAAATCTATGATTTTTACAATAGTTAAAAAGCAATACATGATTGTTCCAGTGGTAAAAAGAAATCCATGATTTTTTTAGAAGTAAAAAGAAATCCGCGATTTTTCCAACAGTACCGATAAATCGGTTACGGCGTTTTCATTAGCTACTGATTATTTGGATTACTGAGTTTACAGTGGATACTGATTGTTTGGATTACTGTGTTGTCGGTAAGTACTGATTGCTGAGTTATTCGTAATTACGGATTACTGATTTACTGACTTGTCAGTAACTACCGATTCACTGACTTGTCAGTAACTACTGATTTACTGTATTATCAGTAACTACTGATTCACTGACTCGTCAGTGACTACTAATTTACTGACTCGTCGGTAAATTAGTAATTACTGACGGTAACTACTCATGTACTGAATTATCAGTAACTACTGATTTACTGAATAATCAGTAACTACTGATTTACTGAATTATCAGTAACTACTGGTTTACTGAATTATCAGTAACTACTGATTCGTTGACTCGTCAGTGACTGCTAATTTACTGACTCGTCGGTAAATCAGTAGTTACTGACGGTAACTGCTGATTTACTGAATAATCAGTAACTACTGACTTACTGAATTATCGGTAACTACTGATTTACTGAATTATCAGTAACTACTGATTTACTGAATTATCAGTAACTACCGATTACTGAATTATCAGTGAACGATAATTTCGAATCGACAAAACTTGACGAAAAATGAGATAAAAATCGATGTGGAAGATAGAGCCGACAAGAAAATGGATCGTCGACTCATTGGATCCTCATCGTCGCTTTAACGGTATTTTAAGTTTTCTCTTCGGCTTTTTCGGTGATGCGCCAATGCCGAAAAAAAAAAAAAAAAAACAAACTGAGAGGCGTTTATCGACTGAACGCCGGTTCGTTCAGGTGAGAACACGGAATCCAGGGAAAGCACAAAACCGGCCAAGTCGCCGGGTGAAAACGCCGGCCAACGGAGCCGGGGGGAGGGACTAGTGGGATTTAGTGGAGAAGGCAAAACGGGGCTGCCCAGGGCAAAGGCATTACGGACAGGTTGATTAATCGGGCGTCGGGTTTCCACCGAGCAACCCGGCGCCGTTCGTTCAAGGGGTTCTCAATTATTAACGGACTTTATGAATTTCGTTCGGCTCTAACTTCCTTCCGACACGTTTCACAAAAGCCTCGATCTACCTCTAACCCAAACAAATTCCCCCACTCCGTTTATCATCGATTCCTAAATAATTCAATATTTAAGCTTCGTTTTTCATCAACTTTACGTTCGTAATGATGAAACAATTTTCGAGTTTTGCTTTGGACTTTACGATCGTCGCCACGAACTCGACCCAACCCAAACAAAACTCTCGGAGAATTGATTGGTTTCGTGGCTTTAATATTTTCGAATTTATAACTCGTTGAACGAAACCACTTTCAACCTGGAAAACAAACGCACTTCAAATTACACTTTTCCGGACACGGTATTTTTGGACACGCACTTAACTTTTCACGGTTTAATCGGATAAACCAGATTCCCGCGGATCACCCAATTTCAAGGAAATTCAATTTACCCGATTCGATTTTTCCAACCGGAAGCGATTTTTATTGAAAATTTATTGAAAAATATCTCGATCGTCGTTGTAGTTTAAAAAATGAAAAAACATGAGAACAAACTACTTTTTTTCGAAAAGATTTAAGTTTCATTGTTCAGGAGTTTTTTTAAGAAACAATTTTTCGTTTTTTTTTTTTTTTTTCGGTTTTTGGGCGTTTTTGGAATTTGAGCCTCCATTTTGGGCCTTTTCGAAATTTGGGCCTAAATTTTGAGCCCTTTCGAAATTGAGGCCTACATTTTTTAACTTTTCGCAATTTTGGCCTGTATTTTGGGCTTTTTCACAAAGAGGGCCTAAATTTTGGGCTTTTTCATAATGTCGGCCTACATTTTAGGCCATCTCGCAAATTGGACCTGAGTATTGGGCCGTTTTGTAATTTTCACTTGAATGTTGGACCTTTTTGCTATATACACCGGAATTTTTGGCCTTTTCGCAATTTTCACTTGAATTTTGGGCCTTTTTGCAATTTACACCGGAATTTTTGGCCTTTTTGCGATTTTCACCTGAATTTTAGGCCTTTTTCAAACGCTGACCTGAATTTTGGGAATTTTTTCAATTTACACCGGAGTTTTTGGCCTTTTTGCGATTTTCACCTGAATTTTAGGCCTTTGTGAACTGCGGACCTGAATTTTGGGCCTTTTTGAAATGTGGACCTGAATTTTGGGCCTTTTTGCGATTTTCACCTGAATTTTAGGCCTTTGTGAAATGCGAACCTGAATTTCGGGCCTTTTTGAAATTCGGGCCTGAATTTTGGGCCTCTTTGAAATCCGGGCCTGAATTTTGGGCCTCTTTGAAATCCGGGCCTGAATTTTGGGCCTTTTTGAAATTCAGACCTAAATTTTGGGCCTTTTTGAAATTCGGGCCTGAATTTTGGGCCTCTTTGAAATCCGGGCCTGAATTTTGGGCCTCTCTGAAATCCGGGCCTGAATTTTGGGCCTTTTTAAAATTCGGGCCTGAATTTTGGGCCTCTTTGAAATCCGGGCCTGAATTTTGGGCCTTTTTGAAATTCGGGCCTGAATATTGGGCCTTTTTGAAATTCAGACCTGAATTTTCGGCCTTTTGGAAACTCGGACCTGAATTTTGGGCCCCTCCACAATTTGGGCCTGAATTTTGGGCCTTTTTGGAATTCGAGCCCGAATCGTCCAGTACTCGATGAAAGCGCTACGTAACATTTCGCCAGGTCTTTGAGAAAGTGGTGGGAGTCCAACGACCCGGGTATCGCGAGGACTGCTCGTGACCGTACACCGACGAAGCTCAGACGGTTGATCAGTATCCGGTTACGGAGGCTATTCCACAACGAAATCATAAGCCGTATTGAAGTTTGTGAGCGTGGCGTTTACGCGCTTACAAAACTCCGCGGACACAATGATGGATCGAAGTTTCGTTGGTACTGGTGAACGAACTCCCTCGCGATTTATCCGTTCTCGTCGACGAATCTGCCCAATTTTAAAAACGATACTTCCTTCCTTCCTTCTCCTTCCTACGTTTTACCGAATTTCATTTCACGACCCGTCGAACACCGCCTCGTTTCCGCTCTTCAGACGAGGCTTTATTTCCAGTGTTTTGTCTTCCCGTTTCTTCTCTCCTTCGTTTCGCACTCACACCAAAAACATCAAAGTCTACCGGACAGTTTTCTCCGTTTTTTCGAATAAAAAAAAATACACATTTTTCTCACCCTCGATAAACCTTTTTTAAGCAATACAATTGCCCTTATTATTCATTACTTTTTGCCAGCGTGAACACCATTTGTATTTCCCATTTTTGATAAATGTTACATCTTTTGGTGAGACAAATTGAAACAGATATTCTTTTCGTTTTTCAATTTTTTTTGTCTTTAAAAATTTTCTGAGGATAAAAACGATCGATGGTCGCCTCCTGCTTAATCCGGGGAATATTGTGGATCCGACTGAATTTTTCAGGCTAGTTCTGCAATTTTTTACGAGTCCCCGAAGCATGATTTTTTACGAGTCCCCAATTGTCAATTTTGGATTTTTAATTTTTTATTTTTTATCATCAATTTTTAATTTTCGATTTTTAGTTTTTAATTTTCATTTTTCAACTTCCGATTTTCAATTTTCAATTTTCAATTTTCAATTTGTAATTTTCAATTTCCAATTTTTTATTTTAAATTTTCAATTTTTTATTTTTAATTTTCAATTTTCAATTTTCAATTTTCAATTTTTTATTTTCAATTTTCAATTTTTAATTTTCAATTTTCAATTTTTTATTTTCAATTTTCAATTTTCAATTTTTAATTTTCAATTTTTAATTTTCTATTTTCAATTTTCAATTTTTTATTTTCAATTTTCAATTTTCAATTTTTAATTTTCAATTTTCAATGTTCAATTTTTAATTTTCAATTTTCAATGTTCAATTTTCGATTTTTTATTCTTTATTAACAATTTCCAATATTTTATTTGTTATTTTCAATTTTCAATTTTAATTTTTTATTTGTAATTGTCAAATTTCAATATTCAATATTCAATTTTCAATTTTTTATTTTTAATGTTTAATTGATAATTTTTTATTTCCGTTAATATGCTACATCAGTATGTATACATTAAGCGATAAAACTAAAAATTGTCGTCATAGAAACGGACCGAGATTTCCAGTAGACCTGATACATTCTCGTTTTCCGTTTGTTTCTTTCGTTCCTTTTTGTTTTCGTTGGAATCGAAAAAAGCTCCGGCGAACACCGGTCGTTTTTTATGCTAAAAAAAAAAAGTGCGTAAAGAGCCCGACGCAGTGAGAAGAAAGTATTGACGTTGCGGTCGTCGCTTTTAAATATTGTATCCGAGTCACGTTTCAGGACCGTAACCCCGGTTCTGCAGCCTCCCCTGCCTTAATGCCCAGCCGAACGCCTCCGCACACCTCCACTCCCACCTCCTTCTCCTCCTCCTCCTCCTCCTCCTTCGTCTTATTCGTTTTCTTCTTCTTCTTCTTATTCTCGTTTTGATTCCAACCGTCGTTACAGGGCCTTGCGACAAATGAAGAAAAGCGGAACATCCAAATGCCTCGTGTAATGAGGCTGTCTGAAACATTTTTGAGACGCGGTTCCGGTCTACGACGGTCGAAATCCGAGTCCCTTTAGGGTTTGCCATTTTTCGATGACCTAGATGGCAATTCGAAGCTTTGCAATTTGTGCTCTGCCTGTTCTAGAGACCCTACAATGAGACTGTTCCGCAGGTTGATCATGAACAATGGTTGATGATGACGATCCTGATTTATTTCTGCATTGGGCTAAACCTTGAAGCAAAGCGTTCGGGCTTTTTCCATTTCTTCAGATTTTTTTAGAATTTATTTAGATTTTTATAAATATTTATTAAGGTGTTTACGAATTATTGGTTTTTTTTTTTTAGAATTGTTTCAGGTTTTTAGAGTTTATTCGGATTTTATAGAATTTATCGGAATTTTTGGAGACTTTTTAAAATTTATTAAGGTTATCTACAATTTATTGAGGTTTTGTAGAATTTAAGGCGATTTCTTAAATTTTTTGGCGAATATCTAGAATTTATTGAGATTTTTTTAACTCTATGAGGACTTTTTAGAATTTATTTTCTTAATTTTTTGGCGAAAATCTAGATTTTATTGAGATTTTATACAATTTAATATGGTCCTCTAAAATTATGAAGATTTTCTAGAATTTAAAGAAATGTTTTGGAATTTATCCAGGTTTCCCGGAATTAATTCATATTTTTTTAGATTTCTTTGACACTTCCTAAAATTTATTCAGATTGTCCAAAATTTGTTATCAGCAATTTTTATTTTCATGAATTTTTGGTCCGACGTTAAAGTCCGCTGTTACTTTTCAGCAATTTTCCGTTACCAACTATTATTTGCTTTAATGAGTATTGGATATCCATCGTTGAAAATGCAAACGGCCAAGGATCGAACTCTTCGAAAGGTTGTCGCGCGGCAGTCCAAATATTCAAAATCTTTTATGCACCGGTGAAACGTCATCACCGCTCTGGATATTCTCTAGTAAAATTTGTCCAGTTGAGACGGTTAAAATCTCTCACATTTCGCAGTGTGTAAGTTTGCCAAACGCAAAACAGGATCTTATCTGCAGTTCCTTCAAGCTTCAATTCTACATCCATCGGTGCTTCTGTTTTTTTATATCCACGATTTTCTTCCTCTTTTTCAATACTGAAATTAGAAGTCGATCCAAATTGGAAAGACAAACTTCTGTTCCTCCGAGACCCGAGGATCGCCAGAATTAACGATTTCGGATTACCCGCTGTTGCGTCTTTTTCAATTAGTTTCTTTCCTTCCAAGACTGAAGATTTCTCAGCGACGCAAACACTGCGATGAAGAGTTCCCACTGTTATTTGCTTGCCAACGGTCTGTTCGGGTATCAGTTAAAAACGTCCCGGTAAAATGAAAGAATTTCTGCCGCAGAAATCCAATTGAAAGCCAATGCCAAACCAGTCCGTAAAGAAGGAATAAAAAACCTTCAATTTAAACCGAAAACTAGGATTTTGCCCAGTTTGGTAACTTTTCATATGCGCATCCCACGGGAAAGGATTATACATTAGGATTCCTGGTTTATTGTAAGAAAAAGCAAAATTTTTACAAAAAATACAGAATTTCCCTAAGAAACTTCTTAGGAATTTTTCGTAATAATTTTTTGTTGAGCTTTTTATATTTTGGATTTATATAAATAATGATTGAAAAACGAAAAATCAATTATTTTTAGGCTTTTCGGTTCCACTTTTGTAATATTCATTTCTCGTGTCATCTTCAATGAATTTTTGAGAAAATCTTCGAAAAATGAACCAAAGCTAACCATTAATTAAACTGCGTTTTGTAAGATGGATTTTCGGTAACAATTAGTAGGATAAACACGGTAATACGTAACGAATACATTTTGAAAACTTCCTGTGATATAAAAGACATACTCACCCCGCCGACTCTATCGCACGTCCATTCCTTCATCCCCTTCCGGAACAATCGTTCGTTCGCACGAGGATAATTTTTGCGATCGGTAAACTTATTCGTGAGAATCGAGGTCACGTTCGTCGTTCACGATTTTCAGCACGGGAACAAACGAAAAAGCACTTCGTATCACGATTTCGTGGATTTTCACCTTTTCGTTCTTATGGCATGTCTTGCACTGTCCTTCCGTTCTCCTTCGTACCGTGATATTAGTTTGACAAACTTCCACGTTTTCTCGGGATTGGACAGTGCGACGGCGATATCAACGAATACTAAGAAAAAACCTCCCCCCACCCCCGCAGCGGTCACGAATTAATCGACTTTTTTTTCAATCGTATCGTCTTCGATCAATGCCAATCAAAGGAGGATAAGGGAAGAAAAGTGGCTCGCTAGGATAGAAATAAACGCGAAGCCACACGAGGAACGTATCCGATCGAAATATCCAACCGAGGACTAGGTTATAAGATATCCTTTCGAACGCTTCGAGTTATTAGTTCGCCAGGATTCCGCCGCGCTGCGCCTTGGTCGATTCGTAAGAACGAGAAAAACAACCCCACCCACACTTGGCAAAATGCTCGATTCTTTCTCGGAAATATCAGGGACGAATTCGTCGACCTACGAACCCGATGAAATCTTTCAGGCGGAATCAAATTCTTACGTACTTCAATCATGAAAAACGAAAAATTTGAGTTTATCCGGAAAAGTTAATAATCTAAAAAGTGACTTCGTCGATCATCCCCTAACCTCTTAGCGGTTGGACAAAAATTGAATTTTTGTATTTTTATTAGCAGTTAATTAAAAATTGATTATCGATTCGTTGACTTTCGTCCAAAAAAGGTGTTTTTCAAGGTCGCGTCTTTTAAATGAATCCGACATTTCGGATTTTCGAAATTCGATTTTTTCTTTCAATCCAGCGACTTCAAAAGCGATAGAATACTTGCTTCCGTTGAAATCAAACTATTTAAATTACGTCGAATACAAAATGAACGTGTTACAAAAATATTTTGTTTTATTTTTCCAGATTTTTCTTTCACGCGTGTGGATATAAATACTATGGTGACACCTCGTCGTAATATTCTTCTCGCGTATTCGCGGGAATTCGCACAAGGAATGAGTTTAAATACTAGAAAGTAAAACCTGAAAACATCGGTTCTGGCGAACCATCGAGAGGTCGTTCCGTCGTTCAATCTCCAAAGCGTATTTTTCAAGTCGAGCGAAGAAACGAACGGAAGAATAAGAAAAGAGGTCAAAACACACACGTTTTATCGATCGATAAATCGGTACCGGAAGTACCGTTTCGTTACGTCCGAACAGAAACGTAAATCACGGGGATTAATTCTGAGACACCGAATCTCGCCCAATTGAGTATTTTCGTATCAATATGGATTCGTCGATCAATCGTTTCTCATCCAAAATCCGGATTTCTGTAAGTAACAATAGAGGTTCGATTAAGGCTGCGAATGTCTCAAAGTTCAGCCACCGTAAATTAAAACAAAAAACCGATCGACCGCAAAATGAAAACGATTTTTCTTTCACGAAAGAACAAACTTGGAAACTGACTCGACGTTTCGTTTCTGCGAGTCGAGACTGGAGGCCGAAAATTCAAAATCGAAAATATCGACACCCAAAAAAAAAAAAAAACATAATTTGTGAGGGCACGACAAAAATTGCTGCCGTTCGAATGATATTCTCGAATCTACTTCGAGACGATAAATACACGGTCTACGATAATAATAATAGTGATAATAATAATAATAATAATAATATTAAGGAAATACTCAAAAACGATAGTGATAATTGCAAATTAAAGATCAAGGAAATTCTTCGATTTAGCATGAGTATCGCCATTCGTTAATTATGCCCGATTGTTTCAATCAGTTTTCGTCAAACGAGTTATTGCTTAATTCTCGTTCCGGAAAGAATCTCGATCAGCGATAATCGAATCACAGGCCTGTTTTCTCGGATTCGAATTATTGTCATGAGAAGAGAGCGTTATCGTGGGAAAGAAGAATAATGAGAGTTGCCCGGAGTTATCGCTGTCTTCGGTTGACCCAACATTGAGAACAGTAGTATTGGTTTTCCGGTGCACCGAAGAATTGGCAGTGCTCGCTGCGACACTCTTGAACGATTCCCTGAAACGTGAAGAAATGATCGATATCATTCGTGGACTTCAATATCAATATTAAAAGGAATGCAAACGTTTATTTTTATAAAAAGCAGAATACTGATTGATCCGTCATAAAAATAGTCAAATAAAAGCAGAAATGCTTGATTTCTTCATTAAAAACTTAACCGCTCATGAAAAAAACGGATTTTTATTATTTATTTGGGTTTGTGAGGTTACGTCGATTTATCTGTGTCATTTTAAAAGCCAAATCTATAAAAATTCGTATTTGGACTTTCGATTGAAAATGCACTAGCGGAGTGCTTTATTGGAAGAACTTTTAAGGGGATAATCGAGAATTTTTTGAGTTTCGTCTTTTTTTTTTAAGTAAAAAAGAATCGATCAAACTCACTGCGCACTCTATTACCTACAAATTCACATTACCGATTTTGAAAAGAAATCATGTCTTGAGGGATCGGAAAGTATTTCGAAAAATCTCATGTTCGAGACAAACGTACGTCCAAGAGATCCGAATTTTTCCATACGTCATCTTCCGATAGCTGGGACGTTCTTTTATTGTCGTAAAACGTTGATCTGCAACAAGACAACAATGATGATAGAATTAAAATTCGATCGATAGAATTAGAATTTTGGAAAATGATAAAAAATGATGAAAACCAAAAAAATTGAAACAAAATATTAATGACACTTTAGTGAATTACTAATTTTCGAATATATCGTAGTAATTGTGAAAAATAATGAGAATAAGTAATATAAGTAAATAATTGTGATAATAATAGCACGCGTACTTAGAAAGGTAAAGCGTACGATCCTTGTTCGTATTTGCCGGCTGGAGTTTGCTCACGCTCGCGTGACTGTCGCTGTCGCTAGCTGCGTAAAATCTCGATTTTCCTGCCCCGTAATTCATTTCTGATGTCACGCCGTTGTTACTGTGATCCTCGAGGTACCTGGACCGTCAATGACGTTTGTTAGGGTTTAAAATAATACCGAATCATCAATAACGTGTTTGGGTTTTTAATGAAACTGGATCATCAATGACGTTTGGGTTTGTTTGGGTTTATAATGAAACTGGATCATCAATCATCCTGTCAGAGAAAATTGGGAATTTTACCTAGCGTGAGCGCATTGCAAGTAATTCTGCAGCATAGGTTCGACGTACTGATGACGCCTGCTCTTCATTCTAACGCACAAAACACCATTCCCACATCCCGGTCCGTTGACCAAAGCCGGTGGATTTTTCGGTCTCTTTGCCATCGACCAAAGCCTCTTGCTCACCGATTTTCCTATCGAGCCAAATTGCTTCGCTACCCCCAGCAATTGCTTGGCCGCTTTGCTTTGCCTGTTGGAAGACGTTCCGTCACCCTCTGATATTCTGTCCAAATCCTCCGCCGTTAATATCTCGTACTCGCAGTCCAGGTAAGCCCGAACCAGGATTTGCATCTACAATTACAATATTACATGTTTAGAAAAAAAAACGATAAAGCTCAACCGAGTGATAACGAAGAGGGTATGGAGCTTGCACGTCGTTCGAACGATACAAAGCTTTTTTTCAATTTCGCACTTTCATCGCTGTCCAAAATAATCCAAATATTATCTTTCTTCTATTTCTTATTTTCGGTATTTTTCACAATTATTAGTTTGGAAAATTGTAAGTTACGAAATTTTCTTTTGGTTGATTTCTCGCTTTCATTTTCAAAAATTCCAATGTTCCGAAATAATAAAATAATAAATTTTCAAAGAATAGCTTTTTTTTTTAATTAAAGCGAAAATGAAAAAGTTATTTTAAAAAATAATTAAAAAATATATTTTGAAAAAAACAGCTATTTTGGAGAATAATACATAAAAGAAAATATGTAAAAAATGGTTATTTTCGAAAAAAATAAAAGAATTCATTTTGAAAAAACATCAATTGTTCAAAATTCCAATTTTAAAAAATTCTAAAAAATATTTTCTTGATTTTCGTAACTCGAAAATCCGAAATTCCAATTTTAAAAATCCTAAAAAATATTTTCTTGATTTTCGTAACTCGAAAATCCCGAAAGAAAGAAAATGTGAATTACGGTATCTTGTTGGCAATCCAGAAGATCCTGTCGAGCGGTCCAGTCCCAATCTGGTCCAGGATCAACGGCGAACAAAACCGGAAGCAACTGACCGGTATCAGGATCAACGAGAGGTATGCTAACACCCTCGCTCCTGTTCTCCGCGAAATCATTTCCATCATCGACGGTGACGAGGGGTGAAAAATGGGCCGAGTGATAAGCCAACAAAAGCGGCGTTCTGTGACAATTCGGTGGTGAAACTTCCAACGGAAGATAAATACCGCCGAAGGGTATGGGGGCGAGAGCAACGCCCTCGGAATCTCGTAGCATCGTTTCCGCGATAATAATAATAGGCCTTCGCAAAACGTGAGCCAGAGCTAATACGTGAACCTCCTCGAGACTCTGATACGAAGTGACGTTTTGATTGCGAGGATTTGCAGACGCCATGTCGACGATACTCTGCCATTCGTTGTACCATTCGGACTCGCTGTACGACAGACCCGCTGCCGCGTTCAAGCTCGTCTGTCGCCACTTCCATCTCCTGAAATCGATTATTTTTCAATTTCTTAAAAATCTATAGTAATTTTACTGTTTTCAAAATCGGCGACCACGATTTATCAAAACGTGGCTGACCCAATCGGTCAGCAATTTTAACGTAAGCTTTTCAGATATATTATTCAGGTATTAATCGAACAAAGCAAATGTTCGATAATTATTTCAATTTTTTTTTTTCAACGGTTCGACGAAAAAAATTTATTGAAAATCGAAATTTCTTTCCGGAGTTACCGTTTAGGCAACAATTAAAATTTCGACTATTTCGATCAATACCAGGATTCGCCGATCCCCCAAAATAATCTTTCTGGTTTTTTCATTTTTGATAATCCAAACCGAAGATACTTTGTTCACTACTGGACACTTTTTTTTGAGGACTTCCAGGAGACTTTCCACAGGAAAGTTAACGATTATTTTTGAAAATATAAAATGCCAAGCTAAAAGATGCAAGTACACTACCTAATACTTTTCGTTTTGCTCAAATAAAATCATTTTTCAGAAAAAAATCGTGAATAAACGCCGTTTTTTGGGTTTAAGGGCCAAAAACCTTTTTTACCGAAAAAGTGCGTGTCGATGTTCACCACGAGCGAGGGTATTGTGCAACGCGTCTCTGAGTGTTAACAGTCGGTCGTGAAAACCCCACATGCCCAATGAGGCTGCGTGCAACAGACAATTTCCATCCCCCTGCGTCGCCAGAGGCCAGAGCACTCGAGTTCCGCTGTTCTTTCCACCGCACCACCAATTCAAACGCCCCGCTGACTCCAGGGAACTCAAACAGCCACCTTCTATCAGATCCTTCTCCAAAAATTGTCGAAAAGAATCTAAAATACATTCAACAAATGCAAGTCAATTATTATTCAATTAAAGTAACTTAAATGACACGAAATTAATTATCCCGCAGGTCTAAACTCTACTTGAATTCTTTTATAAAGTAATAATTTAATTAAAACTTAATTGAAATTTTAATTAAATTAAAATTTGTATTCAAACGTTATTATTATTTATCAATTATTGAATCTGTCAATTGTGGAAACTTTCTCACATTGAAGAGTAAATAAAATTGATTAAAAAGCTTTGGTTTTTTTTGTGAATTTTTGCTGCCGTCCAAGCTAGATGTCTCGGTAAATAAATTGCGAAATTCACCATTTTGGCAACGTACCAGGATAGACGGAAAGATCAGGCAAGGAGAATGTAAATTCCGGCGTATCTACGGAAGTGCACGTTGCCAATTGGGAGCGAGCGTGGGACACGATAGCCGCATTCTCCGTAGCTCTAGATATTCCCCTGGCCAATTTTTTCCCTGTCGCCGCTGCAGGCTCCAGTGTTGCTTTTTTAGCAGTCGCATCCTTCTCCAAGCCATCGTACATGGACAAGGCGCTGCTCATGACAACGTATTCTCAGCCTTGCGTAAAAAAGAAACTCCATTATTTCATCAGCCGTACGAAACGTAATATCGGCAAGCTTTTTTAGTATCTCGTGTTACAAGATCCTCTCAGACACGGAAGAAACTCTTCTCTATGTTAATTCGTTACTGCAGTTACGCAATGTTTAAAAATAACGTCCCACTCACGTTATGAATTTTTGAGGTCAGGCATTTATGCGCGTGCTGTCCTGGAATCGCCGAGACAAAACTGGTCGCTTTATCGTTACGTTTGTTATTGATATATTAGAATAATGGCGATGACTCGCATAGGAAACTCTTTGAATAAACGATAGAATTAATTAATTATTATTTTAACATTTTAGCATGGATCTTGGATGAACAAAGATTGATTTACGTTGCTGGAAACTTGCTGCGCCAAGAAAATATCAAAGACATTTAATGTTATCGAAAACGTAAAAATAATTTTTTACTAAGCTTCAGCTCGGAAGGAAACATTCGGTTCTGAAGCAGATTTCAAATGAGGATTTTTTGGTAAATAAAAAGGGCGATTCTAAATCAAAACTGGACAACGTTGCATCTGGTATGATTTAGGAGTAACCCAAACAAACTCTGAGATCCTCCACTACCAGATCAGGCTGATGAATGCCTCGGACAGCCCGTTTCTTGCATCTTACATTAAATAAAGTTATCATCGTTACTCTCCTCAGCGATCATTTATCGTTTCACTCTATTTTTTGGTTGGCGGAAGTGTGACACAGAGTTTTTACAAATTAGCGACGAAAGCGGCCAATATGTTGATAATTTTAGAAAACCGTGAAATTTAACGAAAAAAGTGCGTGTTCAGGTCGAAAAAAAAACATCTAGTCGGAAAATTTGATATTTCGGGTGTCGGCTGGTTTGGGTTTGTTTGGGTTTGTTTGGGCAAACAAATTAGGCGTCGTTAATACGAGACGTAAAGAGTTAGAATGTATTTATTTTTTATCGAAAAACGTTAATGCATTTGAGGGAAAAATTAACATAAAAAAATTTGTTTCTACTCAACAGAAAGCTCTCCGCATTTTGTCAATTGTCAAGCACAAAAATAAACAAGCGTTGCACAACAACATCGTCGTAGTCGAAATAAATAAAACAAAACCGAACCTTCAATCCCAAGGAAAGAGAAAACGGCACGATACGCGTCAGGAAAGAACGATACGATGGGGAAATTTGAGAATCTCGTAATATTTGTGAATTTTTAAGCGACACGATCGTACTATATCATTTCGCTGTCGCCTGTGTTGCTTACTGTGGAATACGAGAGATTGCATTAATCTCTCCCTCTCTCTCTCTGCTGTAGCGAGCATACGCGTATAAAAATAGTATCACAGCTTTAGCGCTATAGTTTCAAGGTCGTTCCGAAAAACACTGAAAAAACTGTGTGGGTTTGGAAAATCGATCTATTCAATTATCATTCATTGTTTGTGGACGTTTCTCATCCTTCAAATAAATAAATCGTTTAAGAGATTAATTCGGACGCAAAAATAAAATAAAATAATTTACAATCGACTGTCTCGTGATAATACCAACGGACGGTAACTTGTTAGTTGAAACATTCTCTCCAATAGTTACCAGATGAGTAATATGACGTGGTCACATAACCGATCGTAGGAAATAATTAATGCAGTCATATGACGAATTCGTAAGGAAATATTTTCTAATAGGACCGAACGAATACTCCGTCAAAAATCGACGTGAAGAAATTTTGTCCAGTTTTTGATAAATATAAACAATTCTCTTCCATGTCTGTAAATTATTTTATTTTCTTCCGTGTTTCGTTCCATCATCGTCGTACATCTCCTCGCCTACAAAACGCGTTTGACAAAAACTGCTGCAGGAATTTTGTAGCACTTTCAATTCGTCGTTTTCGTTTCTTTGGCGCTTTGGAGACTCTGGGTGATGTACAATTTGGCGAGGCTCTGAGCACAGAATTGAGAGATGTGTTGGCTGTAAGTGTTGATCTGTCCAGCAACAATCATAGGGTTAAGTCTGGGCGGTACAGGAAGAGGACGCATGAGTTTGTTGATGTCATCGTCCGGCAGAAGGGGTTCGTCCTTAGCCAATCTAGCAGCATTCTCCTGCGTTCTCTTCTGCAAAAGTCTGTTTTTGTCCTGTTGTTGACGAACGACCAAATGTTGATAACGATTGAACTTGATGGCCTCTTGATTCAATTCGTCAACACGGTCCATCAGACATCTGAGCTGGTTTTCCAGTACACTGGCGGTTCCCAAATCAAGATATTTGGTGCCTTCCTCCTCAGGTACCATATCGCCCAATTCGGACATCATGATGTTCGTCAAGTTGCTGTTCCTTATCACGATAGGAATTTCAACGAATAGACTCTCATAGCCGATTTTGAGATTGCGCAGGACCTCGGGAGTGTACTCGCCCTCTTTATACATCTGAATTGCCTGAGGGGTCAGACGATACGCCTTCAGCGTTAGGAAACCTCTAGCCGATTTGGCAGTGTCGTATATGACGACTACGGACTCTTCAATGGAGGTTTGATAATGATACTGAGACTCCAGAAGAGGAAGACTAAGAAAGTTGCCAACGTCGGCGCTTTGATACCATCCTACGTGGAAGTGATCCACGTTGACTCTACAATAAAAAAACTCCTTCTAAATACGCTAAAACTAGGTAACGCTAGAACTAGGTTAAATTGCCATTGACGGAAAGCTCACCTTCGAAGACGACGCATGACGGCCAACTGATACTCCTCCTCTTCCATCAATTCATCATTCTTGGGAAACGGAAAACAGTTGGTGATCTCCAACCGGCTCTGGACAACTAGACCAAGGAGAGCACCCTGCGCGACCTCCATGTTACTCGTAGACTCCTCATGACAATGCTTGACGATCTTCATAGCTGCCAGACCGTCGCATTGCACGTAATCGATCCGTGACTCCAGATCCGGAATTCGACGTATTTGAGCCCGAGACGAAGACATTTTGCAGTTTGTTGAGTTTGAGGAGAACGAAAGGTTGATGGGTGCTGGCACGCGATACAACGCGCGCTGTCAAACGAGGTTATGGGGAAACGGAAGCGCCGACGCCGATGGACACGCAGGTTAAGAAGATGAAACCCAACAGCGAGAGCTTAACATTTCTGACATCAGAGGTCACGTCGGATCAGTGAAATATCACATCCGAAGTGAAGTCAGTCATACTGAATCAAACATTCCAAATTCTCGATCAATCGAAGGAAATGTCGAACTTTGAAATAATCGCACTTACGGATTAAAATATATTTTAATCCGTAGGTCCCATTATTTTTTTACTACAACGTTATAACGTTATGTTCACCTTCCTAATAACACTATGGTAACTTCCTATATCTTATCGTTCAGACAAGAGGTACCGGAAGAATGAAAAATAATAAATACATTTGAATGTCGTTTCTATTGCGCTCCCACATTTACCGATGACCAATCCCAGTCCTCGTTTTCTCACGCATCCCGTCGTAAATTATCGATCGATGAAATTGCCGCATCGATCAAATGGAATTATCACCTGCCCGCGTACCTTATAATTCCACATCAAACTCGCCGTCCAATCGATATCGCGATGAATACAAAATATTTCAGACACCACCACCCGAATTATTAACGAGGGAAAAAAATACCGCTGACCGCTACTTTCGCAGTACCAATCAGCAAACGACAAAAAAAAGGATAAAAGGAATGAAGCTATGACTAGTTATGCCCAGCCCGTTTTCCATTTACCTCATGCCTACGTAGTGTTGACGTATACAATTCCCAGCGATATTCAATATCTAAGGAACACCGGCTTTCAAAAAGAAACTTTATTGTCGCGACTAACGATTACAAACGACACAGGTTGATGAGAAGTAAATAAAAGCCCCAGTGTCGAAGCAAACAAGTCCAATATGTTGCGAGCAGTATTGATACGTCTCGTCCTCAGCGGAATCGGTATTGCTTGGGGCATTATCGGCTTTTGCGTATTATTCCTCGGCTATGACAACTTCGTTGTTGGTTTTTGGTCGCTGACGTCAAGTTAGTAAATTTCCACTTTTTCTCTACTCCAATTCATTCTGGGTTTCTTTGGGTCCAGCGGAAGATGATTCTTCCATAAATTGCTCGTTAGAATCAGCGTTACGATGTTCGCATCCCCAGGTTTTTTCGCCGCAGTCTGCTTCTATCTCCATTTCGTAGCTGGAAAAGGAACTCTGGAGACGCATCATACCACAAGATTCCTACGCAATCTCACTCACTTGGGTTTTTTCAGCGGAGTAATTTGCACCGCTGTGTTCGTTTGGTACATCTTCCTGACGATGTATTACAAAGTTCGTAAGTATCGGCTTTGTCGATGGTTACTACGGCGACGCGCAATGGCTATTCTCAAAGAGAACTTGTTTCAGCCTCTCCGCCGATTAGCGAGAACACGTTAATCAAAGCTGTATGGGCCTTCATCTGCGGCAAGTGGAGCTACTTCCTGATGTATTACGCCAGGATGTACGAAATGATGATCAGAGAAAATCCTTCCGTCGTAGATAGTCGCAATAGCGCTTGAGAGCATAGAACGATTTATATCTTGGAAAGATATCCGGGAAAACGTGTTATTTTTATAAGCAAATATTTGACTACTGTTTTTCTTATAGTATGATTAAAGCATTTGTATTATAACGAGAGAAGTATTTTAACCATTGTAGCCAAAGTTCCAGAAATAGCGTCATCAATAATCCATCAATGATTATTAAATAGCAGCCAACCGTACTCTCGCATCGGAAGATAACGCAATTGAATCTCTTTTCAATAGTTTATTGTGTATTACGATGTAAATGAGTTTGTAACAATGATTGTAAACGTTTATCTTCGCGACATAGGAAAATTGATAATTCTAGGCCTAGCAGATCGATTTTTCGTTACGAACCGATTCGCTTATGATCGGCGAACGATTCTTCCTCGATTCCTTTCGTAATTGTAATCTCGCAACTAGGTTATGAGACAAAATTCACTTCGCGCGACGAGCAACGAATATCGAGGAGTTAACACGCGAAGCGCAAAATTCGTCACTCGGAAAAGAAATGTGAAATTCTTTTTGTTTTTTTCTCGTCACGAGAACACGGCAAGCGTATTTTTATTTTTACCCGGGCGCGTAATTGGCAGCTTTGAGGCGCGGAATTTTCTCAGTCCCGGGTGAAAAAAGTTTGTTCGACGAGCTGTGTTACTTATAAATTATAAACGCTTTCTAATTAATCGATGACAGCTCGACGATGCGTCTCGTGTCAATGGAGTTTGTGAAGTGTCGAAATGTGCACCTATCATCATCCATTTTGTCCGTAAAAAAAGCCCTCAAACTCTGAACGTTTTACAAATATAATCGATACGTTTCCGTTCTTTCTTTTTTTGTTTTTCCTTCAAGATTCTCGATCAGAAAAATATTCACTCGGATCGTGACGGCGACTATCGAACGATCACATTTAATGCTTAAAAGTTATATCAGGCTCTTGTTGGCGTATATTAGCACCCGGCTAATGGAATTTCCTTTAATTTCTTTTTCTTTTCTTTTTTTTCGTGTTGACTCATCAACCGATCGCCGTTCGAATGAAATTACGCCTATGGTGTGTCACCGGGAAAAAATCCCATTAGTGCTGCTTCTGCCTAGAATTGTGTTTACTGCTGTGATTTGACGTATCGTTAGCAGAAGCGTTGTCGAGTGGAACGTCCGAGACGTCGTCGCTGCTGTCGCTACGAATATCACCTTCCATCTGTCGATGCAAAAACAAAAGAGATGAAAATCAAGGTATGAATAAATAACGCTCGATTATGGTTGCTATGAGATTTCAGCTTTCGTTACCTGACCAGCGTAGATAGCGTTGTACGCTATCTTTATGATCAACCAGGTCCATATTATATGGAGGACTAACAGCAGTATTAGCAGCGAATTGAATATATAATAAGCCGGAAACATCGGTACTATTTTAGGAGCCTCTATCGACGTACTGCAAAATGGAAAACAAGAAAAAAAAAGGTTTTCATCAAAAACCGTCCAAGTCTTCAACATCAACTTAGCTGTACTCTAATAAATACAGTTAGGAATTCCAGTAAATATAATTTTCAAATAACAATCAATTTCTTAACGAAACTACATATTTAAAAAAACTCCGAGTATAATTTCTAAACGAAAATGAATTTCTTAACAAAATTACATATTTAAAAATGTAGACTTGCCTATAAATAATCCAAAACGGATAAACACCGGTGCGAGTTATAATCCACAGTATTGTAAAGATACAAAATATAAAATCACATGTTTTTTGGTATTTAGCGTACTTGGCCATTTTCGCCGCCTGAAAAGAAGTTCAAACGAAATTGTCAATGTTTTCTGGAACGAAGAAAAAAGGCAGATTTTTTTCGGTGCCAGCATATTGGGTATTTTACCTCTAAGAAGATATCGGCGCAATCGTGTACGACTAGGACTAGCGAGCCTATTCTAGTCAAGTTTCCAACCCATGAGAAACACATTAGTATTATCGTGGCTATGTGATGAATAAACATCTGCCAGAAATCCTTCCTCTTGACGTCGAAGAACTGGGATATACCGAGGGACCAGTAGAACGCCAACGAAACCATGTAGTACCACCATACGTCATTGGTCACCGGATGATAGGGATACCCGTAGTAGCAATAATTTATGTCCCAGAGCCAAGGCTTGTCCCACAGAATTACGATACCATAGATAAACGAGTAAGTGTAATAGAGGCAGCGCCAGCTAAAACGAACAACGAGGATTAATCTCATTTATCGTATTTTTTGGGCAGCCAATATTCCATGTTTTATCAATATTCAATTGGTAACATTAAAAAAATATGTAGCTTCAAAAATCATCGATTGCAGAATTTATGATACATTTAATCATATTTTAATTAATTTATATTTTACACTTAATGAATTTTACTTAATGAGTGAAATTTGTATTTAATTAATTTTAATTAATAATAATGAAAATTTTGCACAAACTTTTCGGGCTGATAAAAATGGAGAAACGAATTCGGTACGATTGAAAATGTTACCTATTTTCACAAAACTTGGTGAGCGTGGAAGGCCTGTCTTGCGAACGTCTCAGCCTCAGCCACCTCTCGACCTGTCGCTCGCTCCAATCCAATTGTTTGGCTAATGACAAGATCTGAAAACAAAGATGCGACTTACTACTCGCCAGGTCCGAACTGGGAACATCTCGGAATACGATAATGCAAGGGGAAATTATAAAAATCGTGTCAATTATAATTAGTAGTTATATTTGTCATGAAAGTAATTTATAATTTTTTATCGATTGTTTAATTACCTGCTGGTGCTTAAATTTCTTGCTAATGTAAGCTTTTTCCAGAATCGCGTTAGGCACAGCTCTCTTAGATCTAGTCGTTTTGATACCGAGAGATTTGCCGACCGGCGAGAACCAATACCTGCGGAAGCGAGTCGCTTTTATCATCGGACACTGAATTTTCTCCACGGCAACATGGATTTTATACCTATCGGTATTCTTGAAGCAAAGTCTCTGTTATCACTGATACGAGACCTTTGACTTTATACAGCCGCCGTATGATTTCTCATGAGCAATTTTCATGCAAGCAAGTATACGTAAATCGGCGCACCGACCTGTATCAGACAAATTAACTCGTATACGATAATTAAGCTGATTTCGTTTTGAGCTCTATCGTGAAATATCAAGGGCAAATGTGAATCAAAAATGTTCATTAAGAATTCAATGAAAAATGGAAACGAAGAATTTTTATTTGAAGTTAAATACAGCGGAAAAACAACTTTTACAAAATCAATGGAAAATAGTGTACTATTATGAAAATTGCAAAAATGAAGTTGGGTTTGAAAACATTTGAGAAACTTTGTTTTTTGGAAATTTTGATGCAGAATTCAACAGTTTTCGAGTTTCAATTGGTTTTTGAAATTAAATAAATGCAATCGTTTTGGAAACTGCTTCCTCTTTGAGAAATCTCGATCTTTGCAATCTTTTGCGCAGACTTTGAGTGAAAGGTACTTTGCTGAATGCGCGACCTCTTCGCAAAAAATACTAAGGATCCCAAACATTTTACAAAAATGATCTTTTAATACTTCTATTTAGAATGTTTTAGGATTTTTAAATTTTGTTTAGAATCTTCTAAGAACTTTTGCAATATTTTCATTTTCGTAAAAAATCGACCCTGAGTTTTTACAAAAACGGCCACACGTCAAAAATTTGTCAATGTTCTAAAAAAGCATTTTTAAATTCAAATATTAAAATACCAATAAACTTGAACGCACTTGAATAAAAACAAATCCGAAAAAAGACAGCGAACCCAAACCAATGTAGAAGTAAAAAAACTCAAACGACCGGAAGTGCAAATTGCGCATGCAAGGAACGCGTAAAAAGTGTAAAAAAAAAAGAACTCGCAAGACCCTGATCGAGTGTCTGGTATTACGAGAAACCCCGTGATTATGCCTCGTAACCTCACCAACACCGGTGCGATCGTTTGACAGAAAATAGACAGAGAGAACGATATATAGTGCGAGATAAGAAGAAGCGAAAGAAGGAATAAGAGAAAGAGAACGAAGGACGCGTACCTCTCTACAGCGTATCTCAGGACGAGTAGACACAGTGCCATAGGCAAAGGATAAACCAAATGTTGATAATTGGCAAATTCGTTGTCCGCATTGGGCGCGATGTCGTTCCAGGTCGTGTTCGGCGGCAACCAAATGTCAGGCGACCAGAACGTCAATGATATGTTTTTCAGGATCTCCATTTTTCCGGTGAATCCTCGGGGCGAAACTTTGAGGATTCCTGCAGTCCTCTTCCTAGTCACGGTCGTTGAATAACAAATACATAAACGTTGAAAAAAAAAATCAATATTTATAATGGTCCAGGGGCCACGCGTGAACGCGAGCTCCGGTCGACGCGTTTTTTTTTTTTTTAATTTCAGAAGACACGTACGATTGGACGAACGCTCACGGGGAAACTGGAAACGAAATTGTACGGTTTGTCGTGTGCGTGGGGTCTGTGAAATCGGCGGTTGCGCGGCCGGGATCTTACATGTTGAAATACAAGGCGCGGTTCTTCCGTTGATCTGTAAGCTCACCGTATCGTCGGAAATGAAACGTACGTGTGTACGGATATCCACGGGCTATGTCACGCCGCACCAATCACGAGCGACTGCCAAGTGGGCGTAGTTTTTTCATTCGTTGGACACTAGTCGAAAAGTGTTTGCAGGGGCCGAGGATATTTATCGTAAATTATGCCGAGGATGAAGGAGGGGGCTGCACATGGTTATGCAAAATGTTGCTTTTAGTGTCCTGCCACCAGTGACGCTAGTTGTGTTGCGAGAAATCTGCATGCATCAATCATGTTTATTATTATTATTTATATTTCATAATTCACATTTTATAATCGATCATTCAAATTTCAGAATTTATTTTATAATTCACATTTCATAATTATATAATTATTAAATATAAATCGTCATAAACCTAATTTTGAATCACACTCATTTCATAGCCACATTTCATCTTCAGCCGGGCTCATTGCGATGGACAAAGGTGGCGCTGTTCGCGTAGACGGTACGGCGGTGTTCGGGATTATATGTGCCGATTCTGCTGGGGGCTGCCCCCATTGGTAGTTCTCGAGTAGCGGCGCTGACGGCGGTTTTCATTCTCGCTCTCGCTTTCTCTCGTTGGGAGAATGATGACGTCCTGCTTACTCTTGTAGATGTTATGCTTCGGGGCATAGTCGTGCCTTGCTTCGGCTTATAGGTATTGTAGTATACAGGGTATCACAGGACGGAACATCATCCATGAAATGAGGCTTTGAGGTGAAAATCTGTGTCAATTGATACAAGCATGTCTAGTTCCCGGATCAACTCCTGAATTATTATTTATATTTCAACAAATTCACCATTTAATTCACCCTAAACCCTCAATCTGTACGGAAAGATGTCAAAAAAATATTCTACACAGGTTTTTCACATTTTCCTAACCTAATTTTGCACTTTCGGCAAAAACTCGGGCATTTTCGTAATCAGCAGAAAATTTCCGATTAAATAGACCCTTTTAAGAGGTTAAAAATGGATAAAAAAATTTTCGACTTCCCCCGGCCACTTTTCCGGAATCCTGAAAATCACGATATTTCAATATGCCGTAGAGCGAGCTTATTCTACGCTATGGTGATTCATTTGGAGGGTTTGGAAAAGTTTTTTGCCTGACTTAAACAATGGCGTTGGATTCGTGTTGATATCTCGTACAGTTTCCCCGCAAAGTCCACTTGAAAAATCGCAAAAAAAGAGGCAAAGGGGTATGTATGGAAAAATTTGCAAAAATCGATGGTCCAACTTTGAAATTCT